>WSYH01000167.1:0-90288 GCA_036426205.1 Ascaphus truei | reverse complement strand
GTGTGTGTAGACAGGGGTGAGAGTAGTCAGTGTGTGTGTAGACAGGTGTGAGAGTAGTCAGTGTGTGTGTAGACAGGGGTGAGAGTAGTCAGTGTGTGTGTAGACAGGGGTGAGAGTGTGAGACGGATGAAACTTACCTTGGACTCCGCAGGGGTTCTGTGGGGGTATGGTGTGTCAGTGTGTGACAGTCAAGTAGGTGTGTGTCAGTGATGTCACTGTACCTTTTGGCCAATGAGAGTCGTGCGGGAGGCTGAGTATGGGCGGGCGGACACAGGGACCAATGTCTGTGTGTGTCTATGTGTGTGTCACAGTGGAGCTTACCTCTTGGCCAATCAGAGTCGCGGGGGGGGGGGGGGGCAGACCCACGGACCCATCACATTCACCACATCTAGTTTCAACCACACAAATTTCGATTTTATATATTAAGATAACCCTGCTCACGTAATGTAACCATGTATTTGTAACCATGTATCCGTCATCATAACTGTGCCCAGGACATACTTGAAAACGAGAGGTAATTCTCAATGTGTTACTTCCTGGTAAGACATTTAATAAATCAATAAACAGTAAATATAAATAGGATCTTAGCACAGAGGCCCCGTGGTGATTCAGTAAGAGCTGTCTCAAACTGATGAACATGCACAGTGATAACCTGCTTCCTAAACGCCGGGCAAACTAGGTAAACCGCCCTGTGAGCGTTAAATCTAATCAGCTGTTCAAAGTGTCTCAGCAGAAGTGAAAGGGGCTTATATTTCACAGGTTGCATCTGTTTCTTCTGCTTACTTCCCACTGAGAAGACCCAATTCATGCATCTATGATTTGAATTGATTTACTACAGTGGTTGCAATTAGTGGTCAAATACAAATTGGTCCTGGAGAAATATAGGTTTGCTGCAGTTTGCACTGTTTATACTTCTGCAGATTGATTGATTGATTGATTGATTGATTGATCGATAGATAAAGGCAACCAGACCAATGCCATAAAGGTTCAGTTTAGAAGATGCTCTGGGGTCTGTTTATTAAAGTCTCCATCTGCAAAACTGGAGCAAAAATGCTGCACAATATTTATACAAACAAATAAATCCTGGGAGACTAGGAAACAAGAACCAGAGTCCTGTGGCACTCAAAAACTATATCAACAGTCAGACTGCTTGAGCACCGACTACAGCCACCATTTTAATCGCAATTGGAGCGTGCCCGCCATCTTAGGATCTTTAGCAGACTAGTAAATAACTAATTGATTCTGTACAATAAGAAATCCCGGTTGCTGGATTACTTCCAGCTGGGAACACATCAGGTTTTTGTGCATATAGCCAAATCCGTCCTTACTGGAAGCAGTGATGTCACAGGCCCTATTAAATATACTGTGTAGCTGCTTCTCCATGTCAGAGAACTTCTGCGTTCCTGACGGAGAGAGGTGGCTTCATGGGACATTGAATTGGGAGTGCAGCCACAGAAAGGCATGTTGTTCTATCTCCAGTGACACTGGTGGCCCATGGAAAATAAGATAAGCCTTGATTTTGTTTAAAGAGACCACCCACTTGTATTGTTACAATAGAAAATATTTTTTTTTTAATCTGTAATAAAGCGACCACCCTGTGACTCCCTGGCAATCTACACTGTACCCATTCATCTATTGTAGCTAAGTGTACCCCACTTACATTAATGCAATTTAACCCTAAAAAGAAGATTATTGTGTAAGCATCCCCATACTTACAGAACGAGTGAAAGCGAGCCAGACACAATCAGGAGAATAGACAGATACCGTATATACTGGGAGGGGCACAGAAAAGGAAAGAAGGACAGATAGAGAACTACTGTAGACAGAAGGATACATGGGCGGAAGAGATAATAGAGAGAGGGTGAGATAGCCATACAGCAAGCAGAGAGAGAGACAGAGTGGGAAATAAAGAGACATGCTGAGAATGGTTCTACACAGGAAGAGGGCCACTGATATATACTGCAGCTATCAGTACAATGAAGAGCAGGAGCCAGGGACTGTCATTTAATACTGTTGCTCTCTGCTTGCTTCATCTCCCCAGACAGAAGGCCCCACATGACCTGCAGCTCTCAGGGACAACATGGCTAATAAAAAGATTGCCCCTCCACGGCCAAGTGGGACAAATGTCCAACTCCCTTTGCTGCAGATGGGGCTACAAGGTTTAACCCCTCAGCTCACGGAGCAAGTTATGTGGTGCAGAGCCGTGAGGAGGATAACACAGGGGCCTTTGATGTCTGACCCCGGGGGTTGTCTTGTAATAGTGCAATCATGTATTCTGCAGTACAGTATGGTAAAGAGGCGTTTCTGTATAGAAAGCGCTGATATCTCATAAATATATATTCAGGCGTTTATCTACAAAATCCGTAGTGGAAGATTCAGGCAAGAGACGCCGTTTCCACGCCACGTGAAAGCCACGATATTACTGGTTATGCAGCGTGGTCCCTCTCCCCCTGTATTTCATGAAACCCCCCGGGTTCTGCGTGAGGTTATCAGGAGTTCCAAGAGAAACATGCGGTAACGGTTTAGACTTACTCTCCAAGACCCACACATGTTATTACGTGTTATTTACTTTATCCTTTAGGTTATTCATGCAAAAATATGTGCTGCAATACTACACATTTTATGAAATATAGAATGTGTGCATTTGTTTAAAAATAAAACCTGTACTATCATACCACAGACATTCCATTTTTACATTCATTTGCTAAGCGGCTGGGGGTTCCCGTGAAAAGCCATTTTTTTGCCACAGAGTCACAATCCGTTTTTAAAGGGTCATCACAATTTCTAAAAGGCTGAAGACCCACTGGTGTCATGTAGTAAATATCCTGTAAATTGCACGATTCTCGGGATGGGAATCGTTAACTAAAATAAGTCATGAACAGTTAACACATCAGCAGAGGTTAAAAATAAATAAATGACACTTTCCAGCTCTTAGCTAGTAACTACATCATATCACTTAGATTGTAAGCTCTTCAGCCAGGGACTCCTTTCCCAATTGTTTTATGTCTGAAGTGCTGATTCCCATTGTGTTATAATGTGATGTCCAGTGTATTGTAACTGGATGGCGCTATATAAATAAAGATATACATGCATACATAAATACATATATACATTGAAATGAGCCATGAGCCTGCACTTCCCATGCATCTGTAGAGTGCACTTTTACAGAAAGAGTGATACAGTAGGCAGTAAATTTTAATCACACACGACTCAGAAGCTCATATCAGATGGAGACAGTTATCTCTATAACCAAATAAATGAAATATAGAGGGGCCCATTTTCCCTTTTTAAAACGCTGATTCATTTATGATACCATATAATCAAAATTGCCAACAAGAATGAATCATAAATAACATGTTGAAGATTTAACATATCTAATTCATAGAATAGAGGCAAATGTTCAGAATTGCCAAAGGGTACGGTTATATGATATAGCGCATTATTTCAAACAAAGAAACCTTAGGCCTTTAGGACAGACCCCCATAATCATACAGTTTTAAGTATTTTAGGCTGCCATTCGATGTATAACTTATTTGCACACGCACACGCATACTATAGGTATATAAATGACTATACATATATCGGTTTCAAACGTGTTAAATAATATTGAATGCCTTCACCGCGTTGGAAAATGCATTCTCATCATGTATAAAAGCTGTGTTTTGTCTAATGGTCTGCTCTAAGTACAGTGATTTGGGGAATAAATAACATGTCTATAGAGTGACTGCCAATATTGTAACTACTTCTATACATATTCAGGGGTTTACCCCAAAGGAATGTCCACCCATCTGTGTCTGGAATAATTAACTTGCTGCTGATTTTTTTCCTTGACATTTCCCTGACATTTCTTAAAATATAGGTTATCTTTTTTTTCTTTTTTCTTTTTTTTTTAAAGAGAAAAGGCCCCAAAACATGTGCAGGCAGAAAAACTAAATTGTGTTGATAATATTGCAACAACAATTAAAATTCAAGTCATTTCGGTTCACTTGGTAGAGCCCTCTGGTGGTAACACAATATATTTCCATTTATTTATTTATTTTACACAAAAACAAAGAGCTCTGGAATAAACACAACACGTACTGTATTTACATCAAGGGTCACTAGCCTGGTGTATAAAGTCATAATAAATCACCTCCCCTAGATAATCCATGTAAATAATGTGTATAATCCCTGTATATACTGCCCCTGACACCACAGCATTTCTGCATTATCCTATGGGGTGGGTGCTGACATCTGTGCAAACCTTGTATTGTATCTCAGTGCCAGCACATGCAACCACAGCAGCTAGCTACTAAATTTAGCTGTGGAGAGATCACCTTGCACTGAGAGGGTGTCCTGTCCCTGACAGACACACACAGTTATGTGCAGACACATCACACACAAAGGGGGGGCACAGTGAAACAGGAGAGGGTATGTATACTTACACTACTAGCCTGGATATGATCCATGAGACCATGGCGCTGGGTGGTTAGGAGCTGTGTCTTATAGGCAGGGTGTTTGTGTCTGTCTTGGTTTATCTGCCACCAGGAGAGGATCCCTCAGCCATTAGTGGCTGTGGTGAGCGCAGGCGTCAGGTTGGCTGAGCAGCAGAAGGTATAATAAGGGTGAGCGCTGAGCAGCACTGGCAGTGCAGATAATAATGCAGCTGCTGGAGCACTGTGACACTGCGCCCTGCGCAATGATGTGCTCCTGCCTTCCTCTCTGGGCGTCGGTCCTCTCCCCGGCTTGCAAAGCAATGTTCTTACAGACCAAGCCTTGGTGGGTTAGGGGTGCAGGGATTACCAATCTGTGAGCAGCTGCCCAGCTCCTTCACTGATCATATTCTGAAAGGAGGGGAGAAGGAAAGGGGTGGAGATCTGGACAGCATGCTACAGTGTCCTCTTCAACCTGCTGGGTTGCCTCCCCTACAGCAAAGAGCAGATCATATGAGCTGCCTGCTACTGTGATAATGAAAGATGCTGTCCAGTGCTTAACCTGCAGGTTACATTCACTATAACCAGATTCATGTAGCAGCCAAAACTGAGCAGCAGCATCAGATACATAGAATATATACATACATTCTTTCAAAACTAAAGCTGTCTCCCACGTTAATCTGTTACATTTGCCTATAACATATATTATCTCTTACTGTGCACGGAATGTCTTGTATATAATGTATAACCCTACACACTTAATGTAACTATGTATTTGTAACCATGTATCTGTCATCATAACTCTGTGCCCAGGACATACTTGAAAACAAAAGATAACTCTCAATGTATTACTTCCTAAATATTTTATAAATAAATAATTTCTATAGGTTATCCCCATTCCATTTGGCACCTCCTAACATCCACACCGCCAAATCCAAAAGGGACCAGCTCTGCGGCTGAGCCTCACTCCATCCTAAGGTATACTCAGTGTCCCAATGAGCAGCCACTCATACCTTTTGTTTCAACTGCACCCCTATATTGTGAGCTCTCACAAGCAGAGCCCTCATTACCTTTCGTATCGGTTTGTGTTTGTATTTGATCATTCTGTTCCCTCCCCCCCCCCCCCCCATTGCACCGCGCTGCTGACAATGTTGGTGCTTTATAACTAAATGATAATAGCATTATTGCTATTATTTTTAATAATATTAATATGGGGCCTATGTACTGTGCGTCGCAGATGGCTATTTGGTGCAACATTGGCACATGTCAAAGTCAATCTCAACTGCGCTTGTGTGATTGTGTTACTAATCTTCCATTTCTCCATCTCCGCCAGCTGCATCAAAAATGATTTATTTTTCGACTCAGAAACGGACGGCACTTGGAGTACAGATATAAATTGTATGTACTAAAAAAAATAATATTTCTGTGCGCCACAAACTCAATTACATCTGTGTCGAAATTGTCCTCCAAGTTCAACGTGTCATAAACTCTAAAAAGACTGTTAAGAGTGCTAGCGCAGAATTAAGTGGCGATGTATCAACCCAAAAATTTATTTGACACAGCACAGAAGTTACATTGTATAGCTTACCAAAATGTGTTATTTTAACAATATGGCTATTGTAAATAATATGACACTAATAATTGATATTTACTAATACGAGTTATAAATAGTATTCTGCTTTAATTTATATTGTATAAATCAGGGATGCGTCAACAATAATATACGTACTACTTCATACATATAGTAGGACACATTTTTAGAAGGTTTGTATTACAGTTTAGCACTGAAAGGTTGACGAACAAAAAAATGTAATATCAAATCTTAGTACCATTTTTTAAATCACAGTCCCATTGTAGCATAGGTACTGTATGGTCCTTTATTTCACAATAAAGATGTGATCATATTGGAGCTGGAGGCAAACAGTAATGTACCCTGAGAAGTAAAAATCTAATTAAAATTATTATTATTTAGATATTCCAAAAAGGCACCCAGATAATCACCCTTCCTGATAATAATCACATAATCTATCAAACATTCACAGAAGAAGATATTCTCAGCAAAGGGAGAATCATTCCAAATAAATCTATTTTCCCACCACCCCATAAAAATATTAGCACAATTCGGGGAAAATGTAATTCCCATTGCAGTACCCCTTTTGGAGATAAAAATGATCTAGTAAAATAAATAATTATGATTCGAGACAAAGGCTATGCACTCTAAAATGAACTCTTAATTTGTTATATCTAGTAAATGTTCCTCCTGTAATACTATTTTTACTGCTTCTATACCATTATTATGTTCTATTGAGATGTATAAAGCCTGTACATCCAATGTTACCCATAACAGGTCTGTATTCCATTTTATACATTTAATCAAATCAAAGACATGTCCTGTATACTATCCCTCATATAAGATTATTTTAACCACTGATTTTTTTTTTTAAGCCTACATATTCTGAAATATTAGAAGTTAAATAAAGAATTCCCACAATAATTAGGCGATCTGGTGGGTTCACTAGGCTTTTATGCACCTTAGGAAGGTGATAGAATATAGGCATTTTAATGTTATCATTATTTAAAAACTTATAATCTTTGGGCTTGGAGATGGTTAATACAGTATATCAAGAAGTGATGCTAATCGCTATAAACTACTTTTGCAACGAGAGGTATATTGGACACAGACTGAAAGTTAAAGAATTGCATGGATTAAACACAATGTAATTTGAGTGTCTTTCTGTGAATGGCTTTTGATTGTTTTATTTGTACATATATTTATGAATTAAACGGAGATAGCCGTGTTAGTCCAGTCGCAATAATGCAGAATAAATTAGTACATCAGTATTACAGCTGCGGCCGCCTTTACCCTAGTGTGGCCGTAGCGGCGCAACTCTGATAACCGCGGGCAGATGCAGTATGTTTATTTTCTGTCCGGAGTGTATTGCGGTATTTTAGCGCTCGTAATATTAGCATTTTATTAGCGCTGTCTGCAAAACTGCAATACCGCCTAAAATTCAGGGGGGCGTTCGCGAGCTGTTGTCTTCGAAGTCTAATACTTTAGCAGTTCAACCAACGTCAGTACACAGTCTGCGTGTGCGCTCGCAGTAATTGTAAATTTGCATATTTATACATGCATTTGCAGTGCTGTATGTCTCATTTGAAAATTGTTGAAACGCATAGGCATGTACAGTGCTGTAACAGTATCACATTTCTGCATATACAGCGCTCTCCCCTCGCTCGCCCCCGCACACAGGATAATTTACTGCACTGCAGTATTTCAACTTTTTATCTTATCTACAGTACAGTACACCTCTCCTACACCATTCCTTTGAATGTGTGTCTTTCTGGTTTCAATCACATTCCTGCTTGATAGCTGATGATTACTGCGCATGCGTCTGTAAGTTCACCACTGCTTGCTTGAGAAGTTCAAGAGTGAGTGACCAAAAAAAAAAATATTTTTTTTTCTCCTCATTTTTTATTTTTATTTTCTCCACAAGCCTGCCTAAACCATCTTGATATTACGATATTCAATCTGTGCTGTAGCTTTTGACTGCGACACTGTGCGTTTGACTGCACATGGTTGATTTGTGTGCTTTTTATGTATTTGGGGGTGTAGGGATCAAATTATTATGATGCCTGCCTTTTGAAAATATGCCATTTCTTTGAACTGCAGTACAGCTAATCCTTCATGCAGCTGTACCCTGTACCCCCTCCCCCACGCACACACACAAGGCTAGCTCAAGCAAGGATTTGAATCTCTTATCGACAGACACCTCTCCAGAGCCATTCCGTTTCTAAAGCTTGCCATTGTGTTTTTAATTGTCCGTCCCTAGCCAAGCATCACCTCTCTGCACCTGCGTGCCTAATTTTCCTATTGTTGGCTTTGAGTCACCTCTCTGTAATCCTCTTTGGGAAGGGAGCTAGCTGATGATTACTGCGCATGGCTCACCCATCCACCCCCCAACCCTTTGAGGCTTTGTTTACGGTAACGCTTTTGATAATCCCTTCTCGAATTTGATATGTAAATCTGATTTGCACAGCACTGTGAAATTGTGAGTTAAAAAAAACATTATCTGATTCATGTTGTTGATGCAGTAAATTACCACTTTTTGGTGTAGGTGTGTGTGTGTGTGGGGGGGGGGGGGTTGTCAATGATTATGATTATCATTAATGTAAAGAAATATTTATTTTATTTTATCAGGAACAAAAAATACAAATATACAAATAATCATGAATAATACAAAATGCAGTCTTTATTCAGTTCTTCTGTCAGATGAAAATTGAGGGCCGGTGGATAATCATGAATAATGCACATTGATAATAATATTAATTAATAATATATAATATATAATAATATATATATAATAATATAATTTTTTTCCATCTTTATCTTCTTCCTCATTCTGTGTACAGTACAGTAGTTCATTGAGAGTGGAGCGGTTTTGTGTACATCATGACTGCAGTTTAGATACTGTACACTTAACTGTACAAACTGTTCACAAACTTTACACGATACCCCCCTCTCCCCCAGTCCATCATTTTTTTATGAAAAGACAAGAAAACAAAAAATTAGTGCAGTTATGTGCATACTGTATTATGTCATTGTGTGCTGTATAGTACTGTCAAACTAGTCTATACTGAAACTACTGTATACTGTGACTACTGTTAAATACTTTGTAACCAGATGGCTGGTGCTGCTCTCTCTGGAATGAAAAAAAATTGAGCAGTTAGGTGCATACTGTATTATGGCATTGTGTACTGTATAGCTACTCCATATTGGACAACAGTATGCAGTTAGTACTGTCAAACTAGTCTATACTGGAACTACTGTATACTGTGACTACTGTTAAATACTTTGTTACCAGATGGCTGATGCTGCTCTCTCAGGGAAAAAAAATATCTGTGCCATACTTACCTGTATCATACTGTACTTACAATACTACAGTACAGTACTATACCATACTTTCCTGATGCTTGCCCATTACACGTGATCACAATGGGCAACACAATCGTAATATGGTCAATATATTTATTGCATTGTTCCACGGTGAGTACATCGTTCCAAAAACTCAGTATGCCCTGCGCCAACTCATCCTTTTTGGAGGGTTTCACGACTTTTCGGATATGGTCCTTCAGCTGATGCCAGACCATTTCCATAGGATTGAAGTCTGGCGATCTGTCATTGGAGGGGGAAAAAAAGGACAATTAGTTAAAGAGATACAGAACACAGTAAAAACAGTGGAAAAAAATGAGACGGTTATTGCACTTACTCTGCTGGCGTCTTCACCCAGTTGATACCGCACTCAAGGATATGCGCTGTTGACGCGGTGTGCTTCGGCTCATTGTCCTGGTAGAAACGGTGACCATCCGGGAACTCACGTGTGATGTATTCCACAATCTCAGGCACAATTTTCTCTTGGAAGAAAGCTTTATTCATGATTCCTATAACAATAATAGAAAAGTGCTAAAAAAAACTGCACACTAGTACAGTACAGTGCATAAGCCAAAAGCGGGTGACATACATTTTACTGTACCTTCAAAGATGACGATGCATCCTGGTCTACGCCTAAAAATGGCACCCCACACATGCATCTTCACTGGGTGTTTTGGACGCGGCTTCATAGATATGCGACCTTTTTTGTGGAATGCAAAGGTGGCAAATCTCTCCAGCGATACAGTAGACTCGTCAGTGAAGATGCAATTCTGGAAAGTTTCTCCGCTGTCGATCCATGCCTGGGCCTGGACCACTCTCTTGATCTTGTTAACGTCCCTTATCATAGGGTACGCTCTGTAATGACAAGGAATAATTTTATAGGTACAGTACAGTTTCTTAAACAACACTTTAACCTCCTGAACTGTCCAGTACTAACCTCACACGTCCATATTTCCATCCAATTCTGCATCTCATCTTCTTTATGCTGGTCTCGGATACAGTGAGATTGTGATTTTGCTGCAGAGTGTATTTGACCCTTAAGGCACTCTTCTCATCATTCTCTTCACTTATTTTGTCGACCAAAAAAGTTGTCTCCCTACAATGTACAGAAAAACAACAATCCGATAAGTTACAGTGCAGTAGGCCACAAGTACAGCACATCATTTATAGTAAAAATAGTATAAAATGAGATAGATCTACACAATATATAGTTCTATTAATATGCAGCAATATAAACAATAGATATACTGTATTACATACTGTAGTTATATAAATATACCGAAATAACTATAAAATGAGATAGTTTTTTTTTCTGCAAGTAAAAAAGTATGCCTATTATCTTGGGAGCAAAACAGACACCCAAAGTGGGAAGTGTGAATGCCATAATACCCAAAGATGAGACTGAAAATTACTGAACTCAGGCAGAAAACCAAATTCTGTTGCTGAAGCATAGGAATTGCACCTAGCAAATAAATGGTGTATAGCAAATAGACTTTTTTACCTAGCAACTGCACAATCTTGTATACCTGATAAAAGAAAATGCATGCACAGTACTGCTGATATTGGAAAAAAAAAAATTACCCAAGAAAGAAAAGTCTACAGAGATGCATGTGAGAGCTACGACCTCTACAAGCAAAATATGCCCATCTGTAGGACTACCACAATAGGGGGTTCTAGCAAATACAGTGGCAACAGCTGCAATAGCGCCTCCTGAGGTCAGGAAGAAAATTACACTTGATAGCTTAAAAATGGAGGACAAGATGCAGCGTTCCTGTAATGAACCCTACCCCATGTAAGAGTGGCCCTTCCAGTCCAATAAAGAGGAAGACATCTCTTACGGGGAACCCGAACCGAGTCACACCCACAAAACACCCCAAGAATGGTGGGGGTGCCTGAACTCGGCACGAACAGAAAAGACCGCTCCCTTTGATGACGAATATGATCAGCAGGAGACAGAGCGGGAGCAGTGGATCACCGAATATTTCTGTCAGCTAAAGCAGCTGCAAGAAAAGCCTGGCGTATATAATGAAGCTGCTAAAATTTCAAATGAAGATGGAGACCCCAATATCCCTGAAGGGATGGTGTCATCCAAATCAAAAAGGCGGAAAAAGAAAAAGAAAAGCGGTTCTTCACTTACCGTGGAAGTAACAGACACGTCCGCAGATCCTGTGGAGAAAATGGGGGACAGAGTTGCCCTGCAGCCTAGAGAAAATGGAGAATTCGTCCTACGGTTAACCGAATATCCAGAGGGCCCAAGGCAGAAATCGGGTACCCCAAAGAAGTGTCTGTCCGGTGCCAACAGTGAGGAACCCTCAACCAACCATACCAGGGAAGCGGAGCCGGAACCAGTGAGTGACGATACCTTGACCAGCCCTGAAGACTCCCTGAAAATTGCCAGGCGTGACTGTGATCTACTTCGACAATTGAAACTTGAGAGAGCAGATAACACAGAGCTACAGAAAAATAACGTGAGGCTACATAAAGATGTGCTCACAATTTAATCTTTAGCCAGGACAGAATTGGACGATCTCAAGACTGAGCTAGATACTGCAAAGGCTACTATTTCCGCCATGGATGAAAAGCAGAGCAAATCTGATCAAATGGGGGCTACGCTAAAGCGGAAGTATGAGGAGTCACTGAAGCAGATGACAGTCTTCCAGCAAGAGGTTCACACTCTCCGCAGAGAACTGAATGCCTCACATCATGAGACCAACAGGTGCCGCACAGACCTGGAAGCTTCCAGAAAGGAACTACACAGTCTCACTGAGGAGCTGGACATTGCTAAAGAAACTATTGGTAATCTTGATGCAGATCTCAAAGTCTCTCAGAAGGAGCTTCAGACCCTCAACCTAGAGAAGGAATTCTCACGCCAGGAGATGGTCATTCTCAAAGCAGATGTGTGTAAATGGAAGGAGGACTGCAAAGAAGCCCTGAAGATTATAGAGACTGAAAAAGAAGAAAATTCAAGATTAAAAAGAGAAAACTTAAAACTGAAAGAAGAAAATTTTCAGTTAACAGAAGAAGTCAAGGAAAAGTTTGACGCAGAGCACCGACTGCAGAACCAACTGCAAGGTCTGCGTTCACACCTCTAGTATGCTGAGGAGAAGCAGCAAACGCTACAGGAAGAAAAACTGCAGGCTGCTAAAGAGGTACAAGCGCTGCAGGAACGTCTGAATACCCAGTACGTCCCCACAGAGCAGTATGAGGAGCTAAAGGCAACGCTGCATGTCTTCAGAGCATCGTTCGAAGCAGAGCTTCGATACCAGGTGACTCTGTATGAGAGGGAACGTGAGAAGGCTCAGAAACTGGAGCAAGAGCTGGAGAGACAGAGAGACTGTTCCATTTCCTTGAATGGAACACCAAGGTGAAAACAGATGCAGCGGCAACCTTGACGACAAAAATTACAGAGCTCCAGAATATGAAGGAGACTCTGATACAGATTCCTCCAATACGGAAAAAGGTATTGGCTCTGCCCAAGCACCAGTATCCCACAGTAACTAATGCCCGCAAGGACAAGGGTACAGTGAGAGTTGGGGACTCCACGCAATTTCAAAACAAAATTACGAAGTTTGAGCCACCAAAGAAAGCACTAGCCAAACCTACAGCTGCCAAACAGGCAACAAACAGAGGTAGGAGTGCAGAATCAAAGCCAGAAGAATTCTTAGCTGAAGAAGCTGAACTGGCGACTCCATGGTGTGGAGAAGTGGCAGAAAGACCACTTCAAGAGCAGATAACTCTAAGGGCTAGTCCTAACTGCTCTACAACTGTTGCCATACACTTTGTCTACAAAAAGAGGAGTGCCCGACGCAACAGAATTCTCAAGACCGCGCACGTGATAAAAAGACTTTACGTGGAAAAAGTCCTCCTCGAGCGACTGAGGAGTGCTGATCTCAAGCATCTTCGGGAGGAGACAAAAAGAAATTGGAGAAAGGGCTCCAATCCCAGTGGGACAGAGGGTTCTCTTCCTCCATCCACTCTCATTCAAGTCACAGAGATATCTAGAATGAGAGTGGAAGGATGGGTTTGGCCGTGGTAAGCCCGAGCTTCCCACAAACAGGGGAGGTATGTAACAGGGGACTTATCCCTGTTCAGTAATGTGCCTTTAATCCAGCAGTGTGGTGGTTAACCTCTGGTAGTTAATTACTAAAAACCACCTGCCTGATTAGATGGCTTAGAAAGCCTGTCTTTTGAAACAGGAAGTGAGAACTCTTTAGCTGACACCTGAGCTGAACTTGGAGACACACTTGTCTTGAGCTCTGCCAAAAGATAGCAGAGCTGCTTTCAAGACACAGGGAAAACTTCTAAACCTGTATGCTGACAAACCCTGAAGACAAGGGAGCTGAATCAGGGACAGTAAAGATTTTCCCTCCAAACCACAAGGACCAGATAAGACTTCTAAAACCTGGATGCTGATATTTTCTGTGCACGCATGGGTGCGGTTCCAGGAGAGCAGAGAAGCTTACAAACAGATAAGACTTTTATTCTTAAGAGACTGCTTATATCTGCTTATTGCATGCTATGTTTGGGGCTGGGGAGAAATGCTTGACTAGGGAGATGTGAATTGATTGCATAGTGTTTTCACTAGAAATACTCCCAAGTAAACGGAAGCTTTGTCCCCCCCCCCCTTGTTTGGATGTTTTCCTGATAAAAAGGAAAAGGCATAATAAAGCCTTATTATAATTTCACATTATAAAGCCTCCTAATTGCGTACCTCTGTGAACGCCCGTCCACAATTACATACTGTAGTTATATAAATATACCGAAATAACTATAAAATGAGATAGATCTACACAATATATAGTTCTATTAATATGCAGCAATAGAAACAATAGATATACTGTATTACATACTGTAGTTATATAAATATACCGGAATAACTATAAAATGAGATAGATCTACACAATATATAGTTCTATTAATATGCAGCAATATAAACAATAATAGATATACTGTATTATACAGTTATATAAATATACTTACGCGTTAGTTACCGTTGGTGTCCTTGTGCGTTGTTTGTTTTTTTCCGTGTGCATGATAGCACACTGTGGTTGATGGCACAACGAGGCCAGAAGCAGCTAACCAGCGTTGGATATCTGCAATTCAGTGTCCGCTCGTGTACATCTCCTTAATTCTCATGCTGAGATCCTTTTAAATCTTTTTAACAGGCATTGCTGCGAGTAGAAAGAAATACAAACACAAGAATGTATATTCGATGTTTAGTCGATGTGTATTCAATTTGCAGTGAATACACAAAATGGATGGTGTATTTATACGTTAATGACTCACATTAGAGTACGCCCACTTTTAACACCTGTACCTCGTCGCCATGCATAAAAGGTTACACAATTTGCATAGCCTCCCACTCGATGATCTGTATCTGAACTTGCCCTTGTCCAGATACTGCATTGTGCCATCTGCTTCCATGGATCAACCCCGATTCTACGGACGCAATAAGCCACTCGCCTCTGCCGTACCTGTCACACTGAAAAGCGAAAGGCGGCAGCCGTTTCCAAGCCAAGGCCAAAGCGACAGGCTAAGGCTAATAAAGAAAACCTTCTGCTGACCCCAAAGGCTAAGGGTTTTAATACACGTAAAACAGAAAGTGAATCCCTGCGCTTCTCCCATAGGGATAGCAATCAATGGGGAATATATATATATATGTATGGTGTAAATACCTATAAGAAAAAAGGAGACTTTTGGTATACATCCATTGATCAAATAATGCCAAGCCTGCTAACCACGTCAAGGTAAGTCTCTTACCGAAATAACTATAAAATGAGATAGATCTACACAATATATAGTTCTATTAATATGCAGCAATATAAACAATAATAGATATACTGTATTCTATAGTTATATAAATATACTTACGCGTTAGTTACCATTGGTGTCCTCGTGCGTTGTTTGGTTTTTCCGTGTGCATGATAGCACACGGTGGTTGATGGCACAACGAGGCCAGAAGCAGCTAACCAACTTTGGATATCTGCAATTCGGTGTCCGCTCGTGTACATCTCCTTAATTCTCATGCTAAGATCCTTTGAAATCTTTTTAACAGGCATTACTGCGAGTAGAAAGAAATACAAACACAAGAATGTATATTCGATGTTTAGTCGATGTGTAATCAATGTGCAGTGAATCCACAAAATGGATGGTGTATTTATACGTTAATGACTCACATTAGAGTACGCCCACTTTCAACACCTGTACCTCGTTGCCATGCATAAAAGGTTACACACTTTGCATAGCCCACCACTCGATGATCTTTAGCTGAACTTGCCCTTGTCCAGATACTGCATTGTGCCATCTGCTTCCATGGATCAACCCCGATTCTACGGACGCAGGAACCCACTCGCCTCTACCGTGCCTGTCACACAGAAAAAGCGAAAGGCGGCAGCCGTTTCCAAGCCAAGGCCAAAGCGACAGGCTAAGGTCAATAAAGAAAACCTTCTGCTGACCCCAAAGGCTAAGGGTTTTAATACACGTTAGCCTTATTATGTCAACAAGAAATTCGGTGATGTACACTCAACGCAAAACAAATGGCAGCCAACCCATCGAAACCTCAGGCCACTTCCTCATTTATGCTTCGATGACTCTGCCATCGCTCTCCCGGAAATCTTCAGCCATACTTCTCCACTACTCGTCCACGACGCTGCCGCCGCTCTCCCGGAAACCCACAGCCCATCTTCGCCACTGCACTTTGACGACGTTTCTGCTGGTGCCCCTGAAATCCACGGGTCACTTTCTCCATTACGCTTAGACGACTCTGCCGCTTCTCGCCCGGAAATCCACAGGTCACTTTCTCCATCCCTCTTCGACGACGCTGCCGCTTCTCTCCCGGAAATCCACAGGTCACCTCCTCCATCATTCTACGACGACGCTGCCGCTTCTCTCCATGGAATCCCCATCTCATCCTCCGTAGCACCCATTCACCCAGATGTCCACAGCACGCCATGCACAAGAACCAGCTCGTTAGACCGCATGCTGAATGGGTTAAGTGTGGATATCCCCGGGAACTCTACTGTGCTGGTAAAGATAGTTCTGCTTTTAGAGACCATGCTAAATATGGATCAACGGATGCAGAAGATGGATCAAAGGATGGAGAAGATGGATCGACGGATGGAGAAGATAGAGACTGACATAGCGGGGATACATAATTTGCTCAGTGTTCATGCCCCTGTATCCCCGACGCCGGAGCAGGAGGGTGGCATGGATGTGATGAATGGGACTTTCGACCACCTTCCAACACCAAGCGCACCCCCTCCACCAGAAGAATTTGTGTACATGTATGCCGTTGAGGAGGAGGATAACCTGACAACCCCGTCAAGACCACACCAGGGGACAACACGGCAACCAAGACAGGAGGAAAGCTTCCTCTCAGACAACCTACCCTCGCCCGCCGCCACAAGCACACCCGCTCACAGAAGAACACCCACTTCCAGAACCCAACCTACATACGCTTGCATCGATATGGTGCCCGACATCATCCTGCGCGAGCTGCCACCAGCACTCAGGGAGAAGTATAGGGTGATGAGTGCTGGTTTACCCCAGAAGTATGCCATGTTAATTTTTAAGCACCACGTGTCCTACTTGGTGTACTGCGGGTGGGTCTACAATGAGAACTACGAAGGAAATCGCGAAAAAAGGGTGCTTCCTGAAAATTTAAGAAGGACTATTGTGGAGGAATTGCGGCGCTATTTTTCAATTACAGATCCTTTAATGAAAATCGTTCGAGACTCCATTAATGGCATTTTGCACCATACAAGGCATCGGCCCTGGAAGGACAATCTGGTGGGGATCGAATTTGCGTGACTGTTCAACTGTTGTTTATTTTTTGTAAATGTTTTGACTTTCTGTACGTTAATAAAGGAGATGTTGCATTTTTTAAATTTTATGAATAAAGAATTTTTTTTAATAACACCATACTGTTGTGCTGTACATTTTTTGACTTTCTGTACTTTAATAAAGGAGATGTTGCGTGTTTTAACTTGTATTAATAAAGAAATGTTTTTCCTTACTGTACACAGGACCTGCACAATTCCAGTCCCTGAGGGCCGCAAACAGGCCCGGTTTTCAAGGTTATCCTTAGAACCGGGGCTGTTTGCGGCCCTCGAGGACTGGAGTTGTGCAGGCCTGACTGACTGTAAATGTTTTGACTTTCTGTACATAAATGTTTTCACTAGCAGTAAACTATACACCTGTTGATGTTTTGAATTGCTGTACACTTAAAATGTTTTTACATTGTATTTGTAAATAAATGTTTTTGTACTTACTCCACCAATAAAAGAAAATGTTGATCTATTTTAAATTGTTCCATTGTCTCCTTTTATACTGTAACAAAATACAGTGTTTCTAGAACATACTGTACAGTACTGTCCAGGCATACTGTACTGTATACTGTAGGCATGCTCAGTACTGTACCTCACAAGAGTATTAAAACAATACATGCTGTACGGGTATAGAATACACATATGTACTGGAATACATGTAGAATAAATGCATACTTTTTATTTTTCGGGTTTATTATACAGTATATATAAAAAAAGTATTGTATACGGTCTGAAAACAACAGCAGTTTCAGGTATTCTATCCTAATTAATAACAACGGCCACTAAACTGTAGACTCCGGTACATGTTTTTTTTTACTCCGATTCAGCAATGTGCAGGCATTGTAACACAAAGCGATATTATCCATCGAAATCCCTCCATTTGCCGTTTTCCGCATGAGATGACAAAGTTTTCTTTTCTGAGGATAAAAAAATAAATAAAAGTTTTACTGTAATGGTCAGTCTTTCCCCTAAAGAAGTTCCCACAGTCAGTCCCACCAATAATTTTCTCGGGGGGCGTCTCCTGTTCACATGCGCATGCGCCTACCGTCGATGTGATGACACGCATATGCGTTTCAAGAAGATTCCAATGCGCATGCGCCTAGCTTTCCACCAATTGTGCAGTATCTACTGTAGAAGCTGCTCAGCCAATGATATTGCTTAGAGGAGACTCGCTTGACTTTTGAATCACATTGATATTGATATTTCAAAACAGAATAAAATACGGCAACATTACTCACCATAGACTTTGCCAATCAGCTGGCGACGAGCCACTGCCAGTCCCGTATTCTTGATTATACACGTAGTTGACAGTTGCCAGCTGATGAGGCTTGAAATC
Organism: Ascaphus truei; assembly: GCA_036426205.1. NCBI lineage: Eukaryota > Metazoa > Chordata > Amphibia > Anura > Ascaphidae > Ascaphus > Ascaphus truei. The sequence continues at coordinate 71,784 of WSYH01000167.1, read as the reverse complement.
GCTTAGGTACATGCAAGCTTGCTGGAATCTGTACGTGAAATCCGGCTCAGGCTGCAGGTATCCGGGCGGGGACAGACAGCAAGGGTTGCCGGTCACCAGGTTTTCACTGACGGTCGGACCGTTATTGGAAGCTGTCGCATTGCTTGCCAGCGACTGACGTTTCTTAGTTGGTTTTAACACGACCTTTCGCCTTTTGCAGTCTCCATGATCATAGATACGGGAAAAACCCGGTGATACACACCAATACCCTCCAATAACATCGGGATCAATACGAAAAAAACATGGATCGCTACATAACTTTTTCCTTATTGCACGCTTCCACGCATGAGCATCTGGCAAAAATTTGTAAAAGTCATAGTTTTCGATAAAATACTGATAAATTTGAACAACTGTTGCCATCTTATCATCTGTTGCATTAATCGCGGCCCATATTAAATAAGCATACATTCTGTCGGGTTTTTGGAACACGGACTGCAGTTGTGCACTTATGGCGGGACTCTCAGGACAATAACCAGAACAGAAACTGTGCTTGTCTTTTTTTAATATGAAAAGCCTAAATTGATACATTATTGTAACTTCTTCAGTCCCAAGGCCAATTAACAATGGACCACTGTCGTATTTTTTTAAACACCTGCAAGTCGACACATTACTGAAGCGCATGCGCATTACAATTCATGAATATCTGCCATCTGGCGGATAAGCGAAGAATTGCAACCAATTAAATCCGAACCATTATCAATAAACACATCAACCGCGCATCCACTGCGGGTGTGAATGCAACATGAATGCGGTATAAATGCGGTCAGAATGCGGCATGAACGTGGTGAAGTGCAGTGAAGTGCGTGGCATTCGGAAAAAAATCCCCCAAAAATTCGGAGATGTTGGAGAATAAAAGGGGCCGCGGCTGTAGGTGATACGTTTTTTATTTGGACTAACAATTGATATAATAGGACAAACTTTCGAGAGTTTTACTCTCTTCCTCAGGTCAGCAAAACTGATTTACAAAGGATTCTATGACTTAAAAAGAGATTAGAAAAGAAAAAGGGAAAAAACAAAACAAAGAGATGTAGATGAGATGGGGTGAGAAAGGTATGTTTGAAGACACTGGAAGGGTAATAAAACGGTGATAAGGAAGGTGAGAATTAGGGATGGGGGGGCTGTACATCTAACAGCAGCAGGAAGGGGGAAGGGGATGCTGGGGGGGGGCGGGGAGGGTTATAGATTGGAACATTGGCAGAGAGAAAGGGCAGACCATTACAAAAAAATATGATTGTGTGTGAGAAACCCCATCGCCACATTAAGTCCTCTTATTTTGGTGTCAAAGAGTCTTATCGTTCAAATGTTTTCCGTTCTTGGGTGCGTTTTAACAACTTTTTCTTCTTTTTTTCTTTTCTAATCTATGTTCAAGTCATAGAATCCTTTGTAAATCAGTATTGCTGACCTGAGGAAGAGAGGAAAACTCTTGAAAGCTTGTCTTATTATATCAATTGTTAGTCCAAATAAAAAAGGTATCACCTAATAGTGAAATACTCATTTATCCTACGTATATTTAAATAAAGTTTGGTTCTGAACAGATTCTAAAGCTGTGTAACTGCAGTTCCGGTTACTTCCCAGGTGAAGGTCCAGCTGAAACGGTTTGGAATATGCATTTGTACACTTTGAGACTAGTCTTGTGATATTAATATGCTCCCTAATAAATGGAATGTTTTACGTTTGTGGTTCTCCGATTGAACAGTTTGGGCACCAGGCTCTTCTACATTTAACAAACCTATTCTGTTAACAATCCGTATCTGCTTCTTGACCTTTTTGGACGAAGGTAGTTCCCTTTGTGTAAATTCAAAATAAAAAAATAACATTCTCTTAGACCTTTCATAAAAAGACGGATGTCAATACTGTAGTTACATTGAAGCCAAGAGAAGTCATCATAAACAGTGTCTATAGAATGATCCATATGTACAATTTCAACGTTTGAGAAGAAAGGTAACCTGTCATTTTTTTCCTCCGCAATATTACCAAGATACGCCCGTTTCTCTGTTGCTCGACTACAAAAACTCTGGCACAGACCCTCATTATCTCCCATCTCGACTACTGTAACCTCCTGCTGTCCGGCCTTCCTGCCTCTCACCTGTCTCCCCTACAATCTATCCTAAATGCTGCTGCCAGAATCACTCTTCTATTTCCAAAATCTGTCTCATCATCTCCCCTGCTGAAATACCTCTCCTGGCTTCCTATCAAATCCTGTATCACACACTCAATTCTCCTCCTCACTTTTAAAGCTTTACACTTTTCTGCTCCTCTTTACATCGCAGCCCCAATTTCTCGCTATACACCATCCCAACACTTGCATTCTGCACAAGGATGTCTTCTCTCTACCCCTTTTGTATCTAAAGCCCTCTCCCGCCTTAAACCTTTCTCACTGACTGCCCCACACCTCTGGAATGCCCTTCCCCTCAATATCCAACTAGCACCCTCTCTATCCACCTTTACGTCTCACCTTAAAACACACCTGCTTAAATGTTACGCCGATGCTCGCCACAAACCGGGACCGGACCGCGGGGCTGGGGTGGGGTTATATAATCACCGACCTTAGTCCACGCAGACTGATCCGGAGTGCGCAGTTCATAGTCGTACATCGCAGGGTCAGGATTGGAGAAGGTAGCATCGTCGTTAATGAAGCAGGAGTTCGGCAACAGGAAGTCAGGAGTTCTCCGCTTCAGCTTAGGAGCGTGAGCGCGGGGGTGGCTTCTGCGCGAGGAGCGGCCTCGGCCCATGACGCCGATCTCAGCAGGAGGAGACAGCAGGCTGGCTGAAGTTCACCGCAGGGCAGCGTCGGGAAGAACCAACGCTTCAGCGCAGAAGTCCAAGGCAGGCCTCTGCAAGAGGATAGCAGCAGGTTGCAGGAAAGGAAGGGTAGCCACTGCTAGGAGGGAATGCAGCAGGTACCAGTGCTGGCAACAACGCTTCAGCACAGACGTCCAGGACAGGCCACTGCAGGGGGATAGCAGCAGGCCGCAGGAACAGAAAGGGTAGCCACTGCTAGGAGGGAATGCAGCAGGTACCAGTGCTGGCAACAACGCTTCAGCACAGACGTCCAGGACAGGCCACTGCAAGGAGATAGCAGCAGGCCGCAGGAGAGGAAGGGTAGCCACTGCTAGGAGGGAATGCAGCAGGTACCAGTGCTGGCAACAACGCTTCAGCACGGACGTCCAGGAACAGGCCTCTGGATACTCAGGAACTTGGAAGGTAAGAACGCTAGGAGAGAGGCCTGGGGTGGTTTGTGGCAGAGACAGTAACGTCCAGGTAGGAAATTATGCTCGGCGCTGGTTCAGTGCCAATGCCTAGAATATAAAGGGCGGAGATCCAATCACAGGAGGAGGGTGTGTGAGTATTCCTCCAATGAAGTAGCACAGGGCAGAAGCTGCAATGAGAGGCAGCACATGTGCCTTTGATTGCCAGGGGAAGCTTGCAACTGCATGATTCTGCAAGGCTATAGTCAAAGCCAGTAGTGGATTCCTTACAGTACCCCCCCCCCCCCTTCAGGTGAGACCTCTGGACGAACAGGAACCATCACAGATTTGGGGGACATGGAATTGTTCCTAAACCTCCTTAGGCGAGAGGTGGCGTTGAAAGCCCATAGTTTGTTGGGATTCCTTACAGTACCCCCACCACTGGGTGAGAAGCCTGGGTGGACAGGACCATTCATAGGTCTGGGAGACATTGAGTTGTTCCTGAAGTGTCTCCAGCGAGAATTAGGTCCACAATCCAGGTGTACATTGGCGAGTGCCATAAAAGACAGCGGTGGCACTGCAGTTCTTGGTACATGGACAATGGGACCTGAGGGCTCCGGAATGGGGCGGGAGGGTTCACTACACACTATAGTAGCGGTACTTTTGATACAAAACAGGGTTGCTATCCTAGGCAATTTGCAAGAGTCTGTAGCAGTGTGTATGCAACCCTTGGTCATGGTACTGGCAGTTGAAGAAGGATCCGCTTCCTTTGGTTTGTGATCTTTAGAGAGAATCAGCTCTGAAATTGTGGCCTTGGTGAAGGACATAATATGTACTGTTCACTTTAAACCCTAGGATTTGAGAAAAGGAGACCACAGACAGTGCAAGTGGGGCAACCACGACTGTGCTGGTCTCTGAAGTGGGTATTTGGGAAAGAGTGTCTGGGACATCAGAAACGACAACAGATTCCACGAAAAGGGGTCTATGCTCGAAAGCAGGGGTCACAGCTCTCTGAGTGACAGACGGGGTCAGCGAAATACCTAGAGTAGGGATTCTGCGAACAGGTTTAGAGAAACAAACGGCTCCAGAATACTCTTAACTGGAGCCAGTATTATTGCCGAAAGTTCAGGGGGCGTAGCCCCGAGAATTTTAGCTGAGTCAGGGGACATAAGGGGTTCATCCTCTGAGGCTAAGGAGGTGTCCCTGACTGACTGACTACAGGGATTTACCAAGGGAGGTTCATAGGGCTGACCTGTAGGGGTTAACATAGGAAAAACCTCCAGGGTTAAATTACTCTGTACCCGAGAATCAGGGGAATAGAAGCTAGTCTCCGAGAGTGGGGTCATAGGGGGTTCTGCCTCTTGCCCTAGGGACCTAACATTAATCTGCGGAATACTAGGGTTAGCAGTGGGGACCTCACAGAGCAGACTAGCAGGGGTTAAAACAGAAAAAACCTCGGGAACAGAGCTTAGAATTTTTGGGTTAGAAAAAGAAGGCAAACAGGATTCATTCTCTTGTGCTAGGGAAGAGACACTGACCTGGGGAATGCAGGGATTTACAGTGGGGGACTCATAGGCCTGACTAGCAGGGGTTAAGACCGGAATAACCTCAGGGACAGAATTTAGGGAGGTTAACTCAGGATTAGGGAACGTGGCAGCTTCTTCCTTAGTGGGCAGCGACAGAGAGATGGTTTGGCCATTCTTAGGAGAGGGAGGTACCCCCACAGGTTTAGCAACAGGACTGGCAGAATAGGAGATCTGCCAAGCAGCAGCGTAGCTGGCAAGGAGGGGGTCCTGTTCTTTTATACAAATGTCAAGTGTTAAGGAAAGTACATGGAGTATATCCTGATATTGATCCAGCATGAGGAGGGCGCCCTGTTGTACTAGAGGAATGTCCAGTGATGAGGCCAGGGCATAGAGTGTCTCTTGGGCGTCGGCCAGTTCCAAAGGGTACACGTTATCCCAGGTTAAAGGAGAATCAGGGGAGCGTATACAATCGGCTAGAGACCGTTTTAAGTCCCAGATGCAGCAAGCCTTAAGAAAGAGATCACAACGGCATTGTCTTTGCAAAGGGGTTAAACCTTCATACGTATACAGGTCTTCAATCAGGGCTATTATTTCACACAGATACTGGCCTTCATAGTGGGACTGGTACGCAGGCCGGGACATAACTTCAGTTGGAAAATTGCCCACCCCTGCCACGGCACGGTCCGGTTTTAATGGGCCGAGCATACTGTTACGCCGATGCTCGCCACAAACCGGGACCGGACCGCGGGGCTGAGGTGCGGTTATATAATCACCGACCTTAGTCCGCAGACTGATCCGGAGTGCGCAGTTCGTAGTCGTACATCGCAGGGTCAGGATTGGAGAAGGCAGCATCGTCGTTAATGAAGCAGCAGTTCGGCAACAGGAAGTCAGGAGTTCCCCGCTTCAGCTTAGGAGCGTGAGCGCGGGGGTGGCTTCTGCGCGAGGAGCGGCCTCTGCCCATGACGCCGATCTCAGCAGGAGGAGACAGCAGGCTGGCCGAAGTTCACCGCAGGGCAGCGTAGGGAAGAACCAACGCTTCAGCGCAGAAGTCCAAGGCAGGCCTCTGCAAGAGGATAGCAGCAGGTCGCAGGAAAGGAAGGATAGCCACTGCTAGGAGGGAATGCAGCAGGTACCAGTGCTGGCAACAACGCTTCAGCACAGACGTCCAGGAACAGGCCTCTGGATACTCAGGAACTTGGAAGGTAAGAACGCTAGGAGAGAGGCCTGGGGTGGTTTGTGGCAGAGACAGTAACGTCCAGGTAGGAAATTATGCTCGGCGCTGGCTCAGTGCCAACGCCTAGAATATAAAGGGCGGAGATCCAATCACAGGAGGAGGGTGTGTTATTCCTCCAATGAAGTAGCACAGGGCAGAAGCTGCAATGAGAGGCAGCACATGTGCCTTTGATTGCCAGGGGAAGCTTGCAACTGCATGATTCTGCAGGGCTATAGTCAAAGCCAGTAGTGGATTCCTTACATTAAAGAAGCATATGAGTAGCTCCATAGCTGATAAGTAACACCTCATACATAAAGCTTGGCCCCTTGCAGACGCACTTACCAGAACGCCCTCATGCTCTCTCTGTATGTTCTTCCTACAAACAGATGATATTGTAAGCTCTTCGGAGCAGGGGCTCCTTTTCCTAAATTGTACTTTTGTCTGAAGCACTTCTTCCCTTTATGGGTTATTTGTATTATTTGTTATTTATATGATTGTCACGTGTATTACTGCTGTGAAGTGCTATGTACATTAATGGCGCTTTATAAATAAAGACATACATACATACTGTGACTTTTGTAGCGCTGATGTCTGTATGGTTTCTTCTTCACGACACGGTCTTCTAGAGTTAATTAGAGAAATAACAGGATAATACAAAGCATTATATTGCGTAATTCAGGCTTCTGCCTGCTTTATTTTCATGCCCCTAAGGGACTGCAGCTTTAACAGGTATAGGCAGGAGGAAGTCAGTCATTAACCTTCAGCGCCTTACTCATATTAGTGATACAATATTTCACACACTGTCACTTTAAGAAACTAAAGAAATCATAAAAAGAAATCATATCCCTTTCAGGGATCTAACTACACAGCAGAATAAGCCTCTCTAACTGTTGATGGGCCAACTAACTTGGTTCCCCAGCTTAAACAAAACTCTCTCGTTTAGGGTCACTAGATACAGCATAATAACCACAGTCTTTAGACACAGTAATATACATTTGTTTAAGTCTTATCTGTTCGTGATGGGAACTCGGTCCCAAGTGAATCCTTTCGGATTCCACAACATGTGATGGGGGCGTCCTTCCCGAACTGGATAAAGGAGAGCAGCCCCCAGCCTCCAGGCTCTAGGAGAGAGACTCAAAAAGAAACAAAAAGAACGATTCCTGCGCTCCTACCAATTAGGCTAAAATAAAATTATAATCTCATGAAAAAGGGTAATTTTGTTAAACCCTTTGGCCAAAGCATTTGTAAGCCTGCATGCTACGACAAGGCATACCCGTATGCAGGTACCTACACTGAATATATGTAATAATTGTCCCATGAACTTGTAAAAAAATGTGTGAAAGCCCTGAAGCGTGCTCCCAGCCTCCAGGCTCTAGGAGAGAGACTGGATGTAGTGGTGGGAACTCAGTCCCAAGTGAGTCCAGGTAAATCTTCTGAGTACTGCGATACTTGAAGGGGGCGTCCTCCCCGAACTGGATGCAGGAGAGCAGCGATACCCCTAGCCTCCAGGCTCTAGGAGAGAGACTGAAAAAGCAACCCTCTCTGCTCTAAATACCTGTTCTAATAATTAGGAGAGCATGTAAGGGAAAAACCAGAACCACTAATCTGTGGCCTGGAGTTTTTATCCCACAGTCTCAGCAACTGTGAAACTGTGGAATGGATCCTTTTACATTATTCCTGCACTTTCTGACCTAGATCGGGCAGAAAGCTGCCTAATATCTTGGAACTATGTCACAATACATACAAATTGCAGTTAAGATAGGGACATTGAGGATCAGTCAAAGGAATTAATGAATACATTTCTAGAAAAAGTCTATGATCATTCATTAATAGATGGGGTATTTCAAAGGGTTACAAATTGAAAAGGGATGATTTGCTTAAAGTTAAACCTGATAAAAATAAAAAAATAAAACAATACAGGTGAAGAGATGTTTAGTCAATGTTTTACGAATTATAATAAAGCGTCTAATGCAATTTAATAAATCCTTAAGAAAAATTGGAACATTTTGATAAATTATCCTATTTTAAACACAATCTTACTGAGGAATCCTAAAATAGTATACATGAGAGTAAGAAATATAAAGAGTTCAATCTCATTAAGTGAACTAAACTGCATACAATTAGACGATAAGAATGTTTAAAATACTAATCCAGGAGTTTTTTTTCCAATGTGGCTAATGCTGTATATGTAGATATAAGGATCCTGTGAATAGAACTTTTAAGCTAAATGTGTCCAATGAGTCGTATCCTGTAAGGAATTATATTAATTGTAATACTGAGAATTGTTTATCCTTTATACAGGGGTGCGCAAACTTTTGGTCTTGCACCCCCCTGCCGGCTCTCCCCCCTGCTCGCGCCCCCCTTACCTGGTCTGAGGCGTCAAATGAAGCTGCGGGGTCATGTGACGTGACGTCACATGGCCCGCAGCTTAAAAAAAAAACTGATTCACGGCAAGTGAAATTGCAGAGGCCTCGTACGGTCCCCCGCCATTTAATTGAAATGCCTTGGGGAAGATCACGGGGCCTCTGTAACCGCCATACACCCCAAAACAATGCACCCCCCAGTTTTCGCACCCCTGTTTTAGAATGTTGCCGTGTCGTATAATATGTGGGTCATCTACGAAATATCAGACTTCCGGTACCCAAAACCAGCAGGTCACCAGTACACTAAGTCTTTCCACACTTACCATTCGCTGGTAAAGTGCCTCGGTCCTACTGACCACGAGGGATTCCCGCTTGGGCTATGGCAAAAGGTAAAAAGTGGCAAAAGGTGCCTGTAGATGGACGTTCACAGAGGTACACAATGGGAGGCTTTATAAGGTGAAATTATAATAGGCTTTATTGTGCCCTTTCCTTCTTATCAGGAAAACATCCAAACAAGGGGGGGGGGGAACAAAGCTTCCATTCACTTGGGAGTATTTCTAGTGAAAACACTATGTAATTAATTCACATCTCCCTAGTCAAGCATTTCTCTCAGCCCCAAAACATATAGCATGAAAATAAGCAGATATAAGCAGTCTCTAAATAATGAAAGTCTTATCTGTTTATCAGCTGTAGAGTAAGCTTCTCTGCTCTCCTGGAACCGCACCCGTGCGTGCACAGAAAATATCAGCGTCCAGTTTTAGAAGTCTTATTTGGTTCTTGGAGGGAAAATCTTCTCAGTTCCTGGTTCAGCTCCCTTCACTCAAGGTGTCAGCTTCAGGTTTAGTAGTTTTCCCTGTGTCTTGAAATCAGCTCTGCTGTGGTTTCTGACAGAGCTCAAGACGTGGTGTCTCCAAAGGTCAGCTCAAAAGTGAGCTAAGGAGTCACTTCCTGTCTGAACAGACAGTCTTTTGTAAGCAATCTAAATCAGGCAGGTGGTGTTTAGTAATTAACTACCAGAAGTTAACCACCACACTGCTAGATTAAAGGCACATTACATGAACAGGGATAAGTCCCCTGTTACATACCTCCCCTGTTTGTGGGAAGCTCGGGCTTACCACGGCCAAAGCCCATCCCTCCACTCTCATTCTAGATATCTCTGTGACTTGAATCAGAGTGGATGGAGGAAGAGAACCCTCAGTCCTGTTGGGATTGGAGCCCTTTCTCCAGTTTATTCGTGTCTCCTCTTGAAGGTGTTTGAGATCAGCACCCCTCAGTCGCTCGAGGAGGACTTTCTCCAAGTATAGTCTTTTTCCTGCGTGCGCGGTCATGAGATTTCCCTCGCGTCGGGTGCTCGTCTTATTGTAGGCATACTGTATGGCAGCAGTTGCAGAGCGTTTAAAAACAGCCCCTTTTAGATTAAGTTGCAATTCCACACCCACTTCCAGAGAATGTCCCATCTTTTCAGCTTCATCAGCTAAGGATTCTTCTGGTTTTAATTCAGCACGTGTACCTTCTTTTGTTGTCTGCTGGGTGGCTGAAGGTTTTGCTAGTGCTTGTTTAGGTGGTTCAAATTTTGCAACCTTGTCTTTTAGATGACGGTATTCCCAGCTCTCACTGTACCCTTGTCTTCATGGGTTTTTTGAGGCTGTGGGATACTGACGCTTAGTCAGGGTCAATGCTTGTCCTTGTAGGACTGTAATCTCATCCGCGAGAGATCCCTGTTTTTTGAGTGCATCTTGTAAGTCTCTTCTCAGGGAATTTGTCTGCATGCTTTGCTTTCTCTGAGCTTGCTTCCACATTTTTATTGCACTGTGAAGCACTATGAAGTTCTTTGCTTGGGCCACAGTTACTTGTTTCAGTTTCTGGACCTTCTTGTGCTCCCTTTTGTGCCGCGTCAAATGGGTTCTAAGCTTGGCTTTTAGCGTTGCTTTGGTGATGCTCAGGGTAGCCTTCAGTTTCTCATGCTGCTTTGCGGGGACATACTGGGTAATCAGACGTTCCTGCGGCACTTGAATTTCTTGAACAGCCTGCAGATTGTCTTCCTGCAGAGTTCGCTGCTTCTCCTCAGCCTTCTCGAGGTGCGTACGCAGACCTTGCAGTTGGTTCTGCAGTCGGTGCTCTGCGTCAAACTTTTCCTTGATTTCTTCTGTCAACTGAAAATTCTCTTCTTTCAGTTCTAAGTTTTCTCTTTTTAATCTTGAATTTTCTCCTTTTTCAGTCTCTGTATTCTTCAGGGCCTCTTTGCAGTCCTCCTTCCATTTACGCACATCTGCTTTGAGATTGAGTCTCCTGGCGTGAGACTTCTTTCTCTAGGTTGAGGGTCTGAAGCTCCTTCTGAGAGACTTTGAGATCTGTATCAAGATTACCAATAGTTTCTCTAGCAATATCCAGCTCCTCAGTGAGCCTGTGTAGTTCCTTTCTGGAAACTTCCAGGTCTGTGCGGCAGCTGTTGGTCTCATGATGTGAGGCATCCAGTGCTCTGCGGAGTGTCTGAACCTCTTTCTGAGATACGTCCACTTCTATCCGGACACTGTTGACCTCCTGTTGTGAGGCATTCAGCTCTATGCAAAGAGTGTGAACCTCTTGCTGGAAGACTGTCATCTGCTTCAGTGCCTCCTCATACTTCCGCTTTAGCGTAGCCACCATTTTATCAGATTGGCTCTGCTTTTCCTCCATGGCGGAAATAGTAGCCTTTGCAGTATCTAGCTCAGTCTTGAGATCCTCCAATTCGGTCTTGGCTAAAGAGTAAATTGTGAGCACATCTTTTTGTAGCGTCACGTTATTTTTCTGTAGCTCTGTGTAACCATCTTCCTTTTGTTTCAATTGTTCACGGAGCATATCACAGTCATGCCTGGCATTTTTCAGGGCATCTTCAGGGCTGGTCAATGGATCGTCACTCACTGGTTCCGGCTCCACTTCCCTGGGATGGTTGGTTGAGGGTTCCTCACTGTTGGCACTGGACAGACACTTCTTTGGGGTACACGACTTCTGCCTTGGGCCCTCTGGATATTCGGTTAACCGTGGGACAAATTCTCCATTTTCTCTAGGCTGCAGGGCAACTCGGTCCCCCTTTTCCTCCACAGGATCTGCGGACGTGTCTGTTACTTCCACGGTAAGTGAAGAACCGCTTTTCCTTTTCTTCCTTTTTGATTTGGATGACACCTTCCCTTCAGGGATACTGGGATCTCCATCTTCATTTGAAGTTTTAGCAGCGTCACTGGATCCACCCAGCTTTTCTTGCAACTGTAATAGCTGACGGAAATATTTGGTGATCCGCTGCTCCAGCTCTGTCTCCTGCTGATCATATTCGTCATCAAAGGAAGCGGTCTTTTCTGTTCGTGCCGAGTTCAGGCACCCCCACCATTCTTGGGGTGTTTTGTGGGTGTGACTCGGTTCGGGTTCCCCGTAAGAGATGTCTTCCTCTTTATTGGACTGGAACGGCCACTCTTCCGTGGGGTAGGGTTCATTACAGGAACGCTGCATCTTGTCCTCCATTTTTAGGCTATCAGGTGTCATTTTCTTCCTGACCTCAGGAGGCGCTATTGCAGTTGTTGACACTGTATTTGCTAGAACCCCCAATTGTGGTAGTCCTACAGGTGGGCATATTTTGCGTGTAGAGGTCGTAGCTCTCACAGGCATCTCTGTAGAATATCTGTTTCTTGGATAAGTTTTACAATATCAGCAGTACTGTGCATGCATTTTCTCTTATCAGGTATACAAGATGTGCAGTTGCTAGGTAAAAAAGTCTATTTGCTTTACACCATTTTCTTGCTAGGTGCAAGTCCTCCGCTTCAGCAACAGAATTTGGTTTTCTGTCTGAGTTCAGTAATTTTCAGTCTCATCTTTGGGTATTATGGCATTCACACTTCACACTTTGGGTGTCTGTTTTTTCCCAAGATATACAGTATATAGGCAGATTTTTACTTGCAGAAAAACATTCTTTGCAGTGGACTATTTCTTTCATTCCCGGCAGGGTGACTCAACACTCAGCAATTGGCTTTGAAATACCTTTTTCCCTTATAGGGCAATTTTACACTCAGCATTTATTTGCTAAAAATTCCCCTGCTTCAGCACAGTCTTTGTATCAATTTTCACACTTTTCTGCATATACTCCATTCACAGCTGGTAGCCCTATGCGGTGTGGCAACCTTTATTTGCAAAATCAGTACCACTCATGGGTCACCATATGTATTCACTGCTTCAGCGAAACTTTTGAAAACAACAAACACCTATCCCTTTTTAAGGGCTGACTCACTTCTTGAACCCTGACTATGGCTAGAAGGCAAAATCCCTATTTCAATGACCGTATTACACTTTGTGATAGGTAATTAAAGGTTTACCTGCTTCAGCAGTCTCTCTCCTCTTGGGATTGGGGCAAAGAGTCCATCTGTGTTTTTGTAAGTTTCAATGCAGTGTAAGTTTCAGTTTTGTGTGTCCCTTTAAATCTGATTTCTGCTGCATGAGGGTTTTTTTTTTTTTCTAAGTTTCTCAGACTTGTTTGTAGGCAAAAGGCATAACAAAAAAATTTCACATAAAACTCTCCGGTCCTTTTTAACTACAAAGACACCTCTTGTCCCACCTCGGACACCATATGTAGACGGACGTTCACAGAGATACACAATGGGAGGCTTTATAAGGTGAAATTATAATAGGCTTTATTGTGCCTTTTCCTTCTTATCAGGAAAACATCCAAACAAGGGGGGGGGGGAACAAAGCTTCCATTCACTTGGGAGTATTTCTAGTGAAAACACTATGCAATTAATTCACATCTCCCTAGTCAAGCATTTCTCTCAGCCCCAAAACATATAGAATGAAAATAAGCAGATGTAAGCAGTCTCTTAAATAATTAAATTTTAATCTTTTTATCAGCTGTAGAGTAAGCTTCTCTGCTCTCCTGGAACCGCACCCGTGCGTGCACAGAAAATATCAGCGTCCAGTTTTAGAAGTCTTATTTGGTTCTTGGAGGGAAAATCTTCTCAGTTCCTGGTTCAGCTCCCTTCACTCAGGGTGTCAGCTTCAGGTTTAGTAGTTTTCCCTGTGTCTTGAAATCAGCTCTGCTGTGGTTTCTGACAGAGCTCAAGACGTGGTGTCTCCAAAGGTCAGCTCAAAAGTGAGCTAAGGAGTCACTTCCTGTCTGAACAGACAGTCTTTTGTAAGCAATCTAAATCAGGCAGGTGGTGTTTAGTAATTAACTACCAGAAGTTAACCACCACACTGCTAGATTAAAGGCACATTACTGAACAGGGATAAATCCCCTGTTACAGTGCCCAATAACATATTCTGGCTAATCATAGCCTAGTGTGCAAGGTTGGTAGGGTCACCAACCAGGGCCACTAGGGGTAAACCGCCCAAGAGCGGCGCTTCTATACCTGGGGTACCTTCCACCCAATCCCGGTGATCACAGGCCTTCACTGGGAACCACAAACCTACTCTTATACCTTGGACGTAACAATCCTAGCCCAAACCCACTAGGAGATAGAGTGCCACCAACCAGGCTATGAGGGGACCCACCCAACAGCACTGCTCTTACACAGGGGCACACTCCCACCCTCTCCCGGTAATCCCTGACTCACACAAGGAGTCAGTCCCACTTCAATGACTAGCATCCCTGTCAATACTGTTACCTAAGGGTTACTGGGGACAAATGGGCATCAAGCCAAATTCGCAGAATTCGGAGTAACCACCCTAACAAAATAACACAATTAACAGTATATAACAGGTTACTAAAAGCTACCTGAGCTAACACTTAGTCACTACAGTAGCGTTATTAAACACTAGATTTAATAGAGAAGGTTACAGTACATAAACAGATTACATACAAATCAGCAACAGCAAATAAAAAGAGAGGGTAGTGGAAAAGTTCTTATAATAATAATTTTATTTCATATAACGCTTTTCTCCCAATGAGACTGACAGCGCTTCACAATTACAGAATAGCGCGCGGTACGCAGCACATAGGAATTATACAGACAAGATCCCTGCTCAGATAGTCTTACAGAATGCTCAGTCAATGCACCAAATTGCTGCAAGGGCCAACATCTTCCAAGGGAGACTCACAGTACAGAAATCTCTCAGTCTCTCGCTTGCTCCATTTTCTCAACACCTATTCTCTCCTAGACCCTCTACAATCTGGCTTCCGCTCTGCTCACTCCACCGAAACAGCCCTCACTAAAATAACTGACGACCTCCATGCTGCCAAAGACAGAGGTCATTACACTCTGCTCATATTACTCGACCTCTCTGCAGCATTTGACACAGTGGACCACCCTCTTCTCCTCCACATTCTCTATACTCTAGGTATTCGGAACAAAGCTCTATCCTGGATCTCATCCTACCTCTCCCATCGTACTTTCAGTGTCTCTTCTACTAACACCTCCTCCTCCTCTATTGATCTCTTTGTGGGGGTACCCCAGGGCTCTGTCCTGGGACCTCTTCTCTTTTCTCTGTACACACTCTCTCTAGGTGACCTAATAACATCTTTTGGGTTTAATTATCACCTCTATGCTGACGACAAACAAATATACTTTTCAACACCTGTCCTTACACCTGCTGTACAAACCAAAGTTTCTGAATGTCTCTCTGCTATATCATACTGGATGGCCCTCCGCCGCCTTAAACTCAACATGGCTAAAACAGAGCTCCTCATACTTCCTCCCAAACCTGGCCCTACTACCTCCTTCCACATTACTGTTGGAACTACAATCATTCACCCAGTAGCCCAAGCACGCTGCCTAGGGGTCACACTCGACTCATCTCTCACATTCGCCCCTCACATTCAAAACATTTCTAAAACTTGTCGCTTTTTCCTCCGCAATATAACAAAGATACGCCCTTTCCTCTGTTGCTCGACTGCTAAAACTCTGACTCAGGCCCTCATTCTCTCCCGTCTTGATTACTGTAACCTCCTGCTGTCCGGCCTTCCTGCCTCTCACCTGTCTCCCCTACAATCTATCCTAAACGCTGCTGCCAGAATCACTCTACTCTTTCCTAGATCTGTCTCAGCATCTCCCCTCATGAAATCCCTCTCCTGGCTTCCGATCAAATCCCGCATCTCACATTCCATTCTTCTCCTCACTTTTAAAGCGTTACACTCTTCTGCCCCTCCTTACATCTCATCCCTAATTTCTCGTTATGCACCATCCAGACTCTTGCGTTCTTCTCAAGGATGTCTTCTTTCTACCCCCTTTGTATCTAAAGCCCTCTCCCGCCTTAAACCTTTCTCACTTTCTGCCCCACACCTCTGGAATGCCCTTCCCCTCAGTACCCGACTAGCACCCTCTCTATCCACCTTTAAGACCCACCTTAAGACACACTTGCTTAAAGAAGCATATGAATAGCACTGTGGATATTCTGAACACGATACATAAAGCTTGGCCCCCTGCAGACGCACTTACCAGAACTCCCTCCTACTGTCTCCGTACGTTCTACCTACCAATTAGACTTTAAGCTCCTCGGGGCAGGGACTCCTCTTCCGAAATGTTACTTTTATGTCTAAAGCACTTATTCCCATGATCTGTTATTTATATTATCTGTTATTTATTTGATTACCCCATGTATTACTACTGTGAAGCGCTATGTACATTAATGGCGCTATATAAATAAAGACACACAATACAATACAATACAAATGGCTTCCCCAAGTGAGTCTCAAGGCAAAACGGACAGGCAGGTCTTTTTAAAGATTTTTGCCTCCATTATTCCTTTTGGGATTGTTGGACCAATCAGGGATCTTGGGGCAGTTTTTTTTTTAATCTCCAACCAATTACCGGGATGGCTCGCATCTAACAGAAATAGGAGGGAATTCCGACTGGAAGGGGTTAATGATTCCCCAACCAAGCGTGCCAGCTTGTCTGAGATTTAGGAAGGGGTCTCCTATCTACAAGAGTCTCATCTCAGCTGTGGTCATCCAACAAATTGGCTAAAGCTACATGGGACAGAGCACATGCAGACCCACAATATACCCCTTCAGGGATAGTGTGACACCTCAGCCAGGCACAGGACAGAGGAACAACAGGAGGACTCTGGTGAATGTGACACGGGGAGGGTATGCAGCAGGGGTGGTCAACTCCAGTCCTCAAGGGCCACCAACAGGTCAGGTTTTATGGATATCCCTGCTTCAGCATAGCTGGAGCAGTCATTCTGAATGAGCCCTTGATTGAGCCACCTGAAGTAGGGATATCCTTCAAACCTGACCTGTTGCACTCAATCTATATTAGTAATGAAAAACATTAATGAATGTATCTAGGAGAGGTAAAATCCAAAAAATAATAACATTTTATTAGTATACTCTTCTAAGTGTATTGTGTGAAAAAAATATAAAATAGAATATCTCATGATGAGATAATGCCAACTTTGTATACACCAAGTATGTGGTAAATATATGGTAACTACTCTGTAGAAAAACCATAAGCCCAGTAGGCTTAGCACAAATTGCGCGTGGGATTTCCTTTCTCAGCCTTTTCAGATGTTTTCACCATGTATGGCTCGGCCTCTTCATGCAAAGTAAAGGTTTTTATGCTAGAGTCTGTGAATATTTTTTAAGTGACAGGATACGTTAAGGAAAACTTTTTATGTGGTTTGAAAAGTAGCGTACATACTTTTCCAAAATCCTTTTGGGATACCGTGATTGGAGTGGTCCTGAAAAATCATAATTTGGTTCACCTCGTCAGAGATGCCCTCTGTTTCTTGGTATGTTCTTGATAGTTTATGTTTGTCGATAAAGTTAAAGATGCGTGCTATCATTGGCCTTAGTCTGATGTTGTGCTCCGTGCACATCCGGCCTATCCTGTGGACCCTTTCAGTCTAAATTGGTTTCTCAAGCATCTTATATTTTTTGTGGGCCTTTCTTCCAGGTATTGTTGGAGGTCCAACAAGTCATCTTCTATTGACCCTAACCGGGCCTCTGCTTTCTCCCCCCTTGTGGTATACGCTGTAAATTCTCCCGTCAGTTCATCTGTAGATTTTTGCATTTATTGTTCTGCTCACGTTTTGGCATGAGCTCCTTAACAACTGCTTTTACTAGTATCTTCTAGTCTGTGGCATGACTATGCGCACTGTGTTCTGTTCTGGTGTTACTCTCAGTCATACTTGCCTCGAGGTGATCGTCCGCCATCTTGCAGCTTCCCCTCCTCCTGTCTGTGTCAGGAAACCCCTGACATTGTTTCCTAAATATCCCTCTCTCCAGTTCCTTTGTCTGTGCACCGGGTGTGCTGCTGTTTCTGCCTGCTCTGGGTTTTCCTCTGTCTGTCTCCTCTTGGTGCTCCTGTCCTCCTTCTCTGTCTTTATAGTTTCCCGTTTCCTGTATCTCCTTGCCTTTGTTTTGTGATCCTGACACCTTCTGTTTCTGCCATGACCTGACCTGATCTGTTCCTTGTAGTCCTGATTTCATATTAAAGGCCCATGCTATTGAACTAGCTTGTCCAAGTCTGTTTCCTGCTAGCGAGTCCCAGTCCTGTTCCTAAGTTCCAGTCCTGTTCTTACTTCCCTGCCCTGTTCCTGACTTTTTGCTGCTGACCTCTGCCTGTGACCACGAGCACTCTATCTGCCGCCTACCTCTGCCTGTGACCCCAACCATGCCATCTGCCGCCTGCCTCCGACCTCTGCCTGTAACCCCCGACCATGCTATCTGCCATCTGCCTGCGACCCTGACGATTCTTGCCTGCTCCCGCTGTTCCAGCCCCCGAGGTCCTACCCACTCCTGGAGTCTCCCTCGTGACAGTCTGCCTTCTCCTGTCTCTGTTGCTTCAGCACCATTGAGTTCTGCCGGGAGAGATATTTCTCCATAATCTGGGTGTTAATCGGGTCTAGTAGGGTTTTGCGGGTGAGATCGGCTTGTTTGACGCCAATGCTGGCTGTTACTGCTATGTTTTTGCCAGGGTCTCAGTTGAACTCTGCACTATGTCTCTCTTTCTCTCTCTTCCTCTGCGCCATAACCACAGGTCTGTGTTAACCAAGGTTTATGTTTAAAGCAAAAAGTGGAACACTTTTGGGCAAAAAAGAACCACACCATATATATCAAAGTATAAAGTCCCATTGAAATCAGTAGGATTCTTTTTCCTTAATAAATATGGCGTGATTGTTTAGCCCCACTCTTGAATCATATCACTCTTGCCTTGAAACATAGGTGGTTATACATTAAAGTCTAGTTATCTCAACTCTCCCCCCCCCCCCCCTGTTGGCGGCCCTAGAAGTGCTTACTTGCTTGTAAAAGGCCCCCGCATCCCATGTTAATGAGGAACTAAAGTGCACCTATTTTCATGTGCCTATTGTTGTAGGGTCTGGGGAGGTATGATGTACCTGGAATTATAGGTGCAGTGAATGCCCGGCTTGTTGGACATACATTTAACACCTTTGATCCTGCAATGCAGTGAGTGTATACTGAAGATCACAAAGAACTCTCTCTGGCTACTTTATAGATTAGTATATGGCTACAAGACTCTGATATCCTAACACAACACTATTTCCTCTAGTTTGTTTGACAATTCCATGTTTAAGGACCATAATGTTAAGTTTTAAAG
This sequence comes from Ascaphus truei, assembly GCA_036426205.1. Lineage (NCBI taxonomy): Eukaryota > Metazoa > Chordata > Amphibia > Anura > Ascaphidae > Ascaphus > Ascaphus truei. Next base: position 52,938 of record WSYH01000167.1, on the reverse strand, counting down.
TTATTTTTTTGTGGTCCAGGTGTTTGAGGCTCAGAAAGGTTGTTTTGACAATATAATATTTATTTTAGTTACACTTAACTATCTTCAAATAACATAACCTGGAACTTCATTTCTGAATCAGAGGTTTTAAACGTGTGTCGCAGATTCCAACAGCAGTCTTGATCCTGACATTATGTATTTATTAAAGTTTAAAGCTCCCGCATCACGCAGGCCAATAGAAAGCCGAACGTGATGACGTGCACAGTTAAAGAAAATATATATTATGGGCGTATGAAACAGTTACAGACCAGATTAAAATGTGAGACAGCCTTAGATTTGAAAGAACTTAAACTGGTGGTGGTTGTGAGAGTCTCTGGTAGGTTGTTCCAGTTTTGGGGTGCACAGTAAGAGAAGGAGGAACGACCGGATACTTTGTTGAGCTTTGGGACCATGAACAGTCTTTTGGAGTCTGATCTCAGGTGATAAGTGCTGCATGTGGTAGGGGTGAGGAGCTTGTTCAGATAGCTGGCAAGACAGGAAAGGTGAACATTGCGCCTAGACTCGAGTGATAACCAATCTAGTTCTTTGAGCATTTTGCAGTGATGTGTGTTATAGTTGCATTGGAGAACAAAACGACAAATTGAATTGTAGAGGCTGTCAAGTTTGCTAAGGTGGGTTTGAGGTGCCGAGCCATATACTATGTCTCCATAGTCAATAATTGGCATTAGCATCTGCTGTGCGATACGCTTTCTGACCAGGAGACTTAGGGAGGATTTGTTCCTGTAAAGTACCCCTAGTTTGGCATAGGTCCTGGTTGTCAGGGTATCAATTTGCATCCCGAATGTTAAGTGGGAGTCAAACCATAAGACCAGGTATTTAAAACTAGTGATAGGGATTAGGGTGGTGTTAGCGTTTGTTAGCGTTGGTTCTAATCTGGAGCTCAGTCGCTGGAAGCTTTCAAAATTTAGTCTTGGTCCCAAATACCATTGTTACAGTCTTGTTAGTGTTTAAAAACAGTTTGTTTTGGGAAATCCAGTTTTCGAGTCTCAAAAAGTCAGACTGAAGTATGTGTTGAAGGTCAGAGAGGCTATGGCTGTGTGCATATAGGATTGTGTCATCTCTATACATGTGTATTGAGGCTTCCTTACAAGCTGTGGGAAGATCATTAATGAACACCGAGACGAGTAGGGGCCCCAGAACAGAGCCTTGCGGGACACCACAGGTGATATCCAGGGGGTTGGAGTTAGAGCCTGAGATGGACACATGTTGGGATCTACCTGATAGGTAGGACTGAAACCAGTTTAAAGCATGCTTCCCTATTCCAGAGCTCTGGAGTTTAAGCAGGATAGCATGATCAACTGTATCAAAAGCCTTTGCAAAATCTAGGAATACTGCACCAGTGAGTTGTCCCCGTTCCATTCCAAACTGGATTTCATTGCAAACTTTTAGCAGGGTAGTTACGGTTGAGTGTTTGGGACGAAAGCCAGATTGGAATTGGCTACGGAAATTTGTCTTGGTATAGTAATCGCTTAATTGGGAGTGGACACATTTTCCATGACTTTGGATAGAATTGGGAGAAGTGAGATTGCCTGTAGTTTGAGACAGTGTTTTTGTCCCCACTTTTGAAGATTGGGACAACTCTGGCAGTTTTCCAGGTCTTAGGGATATGGCCTGCAGACAGGATAGAGTTGACTATGGAAGCAATTGGTTTGGCAATGGCTGGGGCACCAAGTCGTAGGAACCTAGATTGTAGTAAGTCGGGTCCGCATTGGCTGCTTAGTTTTAGTTTGAAGAGCGCTTGTGTAATCTCCTCTTCGGATACAGGGCCAAATTGAAAATTGTGGGCAGTGTTGGGAAGGGGTGGGGCTATGTGGGTACTCTTAGGATGAGATTCAGGTTTGTGGTTAGCGCTGCGTTTCGCTAATAAGTTAGTGGCACACCCCACAAAGTAATAATTGAATGCATTTGCAATGTCAGTGGGGTTTGTCAGAGTAATATCCCCCTTAGTGATATTACTTGGTTGTTGATGGTTAGGAGCCTGGAATATATTGTTGATAACCTTCCAGAAGTTAGCTGGGTTTGATGTATTTTGGTGGAGATTGTCTGAGTAATATTGTGCTTTTTTTGTGCCTTGTGCACATGTTCCGCAGGCATCTGTAGTGATTGAGATCCTTGGTAGTGCCAGTTACTTTGTAGCTTTTCCACAAGGTATCCCTGAGCTGGTAAAGTGCAATAAGGTCAGTTGTAACCCATGGAAGGTGGGCCCCCCATACCCTTATTTTGCATAGTGGAGCATGGGTATCACAGAGTTTTAAGAACTCTGACTGGAAATAGTCAAGCGCAGAATCAGGGTCGGGAATTAAATCGATTCTGTGCCATGGGCAGTTGGTAAGGTCATCCAGAAACTGTTGTGGGTTAAAGTTTTTAAATGTTCTAGTGAGGAGAACTTTAGGGCTTGAATGGGGCGGTTTAATTTTCCTTACACAGTACACTATTGTATGGTCACTGAAAATATCAGGAAGGATGCCAGAGGATTGGATTCTGCTGGGGTTTGAGGAAAGAATCCAGTCTAGCAAGGAATGGTTATGCGATTTCAGATTTGTCCGTGTGGGTTGGGAAATGAGTTGTGATAGGTTAAGTGACTTGAGTTGTATCTGGATTTTGTGGTTTTTAGGGTCAAGCCAATTGAAGTTGAAATCCCAGAGAACTAGCAGCTCACTCTTCTCATTCAGAGAGGAAATGGAGCCAAGAAACCCGGTGATATCAGTCAGGGATTGTAGAGGGGCTTTAGGGGGGCGGTTGATGCCAGCGAGCAAGATGGGCTTAGAAAAGGGGAGGCAGATTTTGCCAACTAGAATTTCAGAAGAGGGTGGGCTTGGGGGGCAATTTAACAGTGTAAATTGTAAGGTGTCTGCAATATAAAATAACAACCCTCCATTTTTCTTTGACTTATCTCTCCTAAAAATGGAGTATCCCTGAATGGCGATATTTGCATCAGGGGTTTTAGGGGTTAGCCATGTTTCTGTAAGAATGATGGCTTTGGGTTTATGCATAAGGCACCATGCCCTTAGTTCGTCCAGTTTGGGCAGCAGGCTCCGGATATTTATATGGGCGACAGATAGCCCTTTTTGGAATTTAAAGGTGGAATTCTCAGGGGCATGGACCAGAGCTGAAATGGGAGGACCTGGGTTAGGTTCAATATCACCTGCTAAAGAGAGTGATAGTATGAGTAGAAATTTGGGTAGTTGTTTGCAAGTTGTAAATTTGTGGTGTGTGCCATTAGAGTGAGCAGTGGTTTGTGTGCTGGTTTTTAGAGTTCTCCACCAACATTCAGTAGATAGTGCAAGGCTTTTGAGTAGTCCAGGGTGTATGGTGATGTTGGGTGTGGGCCAGGAGGAAGAAGTTTGTAGTGTATAGAGGGAGTAACATCTCCATGAGGCCAGGAGAAAGAAAAAAGTTAAGATACATAGCAGGTTCATTATGCCAGAGGTAGGCAGTGCTGCATGGAGCTGTTGTGAGCAAAGTGAGTGCGTGCAGACTAAACAGCAGGGGTGTGCCTGTTCCTTGTCAAATGTTTTGCTGCATTGCAATGCTGGAGTCAATTCAGGGTTTCAGTGGGCTGAGTGGGTATGGGAGATATTTTGTGCAGTCAGTTTTGGGAGAGGCTGCAGTGAAATAAGTTGTAAAGGGGTGGAGGGTTAAAATATGCAGTTTAGCTATAGAGACCCCCTGCTTCAATCCTGTGTAAAAAAAAAGTGCTTGGATTGCCGCTTTAACATGAATGAACTTTATTTATACTGGTCAATAGGTGTAAACTCTTTTGTGGAGGTTTGGTAGGAAAATGCATGAGATCTTTTAATCTTCCATTGACTTGCATTGTGTTAAAAGATTTGTTTTTTCCAAGGTGAACATAGTAAAATTCTGCACTTTTCAGTTAATTCTGAGGGAGCCTCCCTAAATAATAGAAGTTCCTGGTCAGCAATAATTTATCTGCGACTTCATTTACAAGAGAAACATGTCCTGAACTCCTGACTGTATTATTTACTTCCGACTGGCACCGAAAGATAATGTTTACTTCATCTTGACAAGGGCTAAAACACTTTTGCTTCCTAAATCTTGAATTAAATGTAGCCCTCTTTCCCCCTAAATAGAGAGACTACCGGTGCTGCCGTTACCTGTTGGCTCACAGAGGGTCCAAGCCTCCGCCATGGGGAGCCTGGGGTGGCATAATTATCGTCTCGGTGCAGCGCCTCCACCTGCGAGGGATCCCAGAGTAGTGGGAGGAGCCCTTCACAGGAACCAATAGTAATAGTAAACACACGGTATATATTAACAACCTTTACTGACAGCACATAAAACATAACACCACCACACGGTATAGTAAACACCCAGCCCAGTACCACCAGTGAGTGTCCCAAAGTACAACGGGTGCTAGGCACCAATACCCAGATAACCCTTTCCCAGTGTCCAGCCAACCCAAAAGTGTAGGGAGTAGCGCTATCCTGTGGACTGTTGGTGCACTTTGTTGAGGTAAAAACAAAAAACAAAACTGTGCGCTACTACCTAACTACCTATAAAGTTTAAATGTATAAATATATACAGTGCAGTGACTATACCATCAATTTAGTGATAAAAAATGTATAAAAAATTAAACCACAACTCCCACAGTGAGATAATTATACATTAAATAATAAGTGCCACATAACCGTGTTGGGGATAATGGCGTCTGCAGCTGTAAACGCAGGGGTGGCTCAGCACCCCACACACACTAAGAGAACGGAAACAAAAGAAAACAGCGCACAACGCCAAATAGTGAAGCAAATCAAACAATATATTATGAATTAATTCTATAATAATGTTGAATTTGCTTCACTATTTGGCGTTGTGCGCTGTTTTCTTTTGTTTCCATTCACTTTGTTGAGGTACCTGCCGAGTACTCCAGTACTCGGTGCGGCCAACATAGCAACGATGATCCATCTGATCCACCGACGTAGGCCTCTGCAATGACGTCCGGCGCTGCGTTGGGTGGACTCCGGTAGGAGGGTCTCACCTTTAAGAGTCTTTGATAACACCATGGTGGTCTGAGTCCAGAACACAGGCCGCGATCACCGCGCGGCATCTTCACTGTGTCCCTGACACTACAGTAAAATGGGGAAGCGTCCCTATCTAAGGGCCTTCCCTAAAGCAGCCACAAACTACATGTGATTGGGGCCTATCTGGGACCTAAGGGGATTTTCTGGCCTTGTCTGAGTGCCACTGATACTCAGACCCTACCTTCCCCTTTTCTGTCCTGGTTCCAAATGCGCGAAAATGTATCTCTTCTCCTCAGAGGATCCTAACAGCCCTATTGGCTGAGCTGCGCCCCATGACCTATGCCCCAAAGCACTATGGGGCTTGTAGTTCCCCCTGCGGAGCATGTATGTAATGACCGACGCAACTGTGTAGCCTCTGCGTGATACTTGTAATGGCTGCCGGGTGCTCTGCTGCGCATGCGCAAGCCTCCCTGACATGGCGGGGCACCCTTTACCGCCGCGGGTCTCCGGCGACCCGCTCGCCCGCATCAACCTCCCCGCACCCGCGACTATCCCCGTCGCCACCGGACGGTAAGAGGGGGACGACGATGTGCGAGGAGAAACAGAGGACCAGCGGGACCTGGTACATAAAAAAAAAAAAGAACTGTGTAATAATTAGTGTAAGGGAGGCATTTCCCATTTTCTATTAGTTGCAGTTATCCCAGTTGTCCACTAGAGGGGGCCTAAAGCATATTATATATTCTTGAGATCTTTCACTTGGGAATTAGAATTCCAATTCCAATTCTCAAGGAACACTATACAGTGCAGGTTTTAAGGCTACCCTCTCATTAGCACAGGTGGCACCATAATTTTAGACTGAACCACCTGTGCTCAAGCAGGGGTATATGTAAAACCTGCATGTTAGTGTTCCTTGAGGATTGGCTTGGCAACCACTGAGAGGATCTCTTAGAGATCATACTGAAATAAAAGGAAAGGATAAACTGATACAAGGAACCAGGGGTGGCCTGTCCATATAGGGAAACTAGGCGGTCGTCTAGGGCGCCAAATTAATTAAGTGGGGCACCAAATTTGAGGGAAAAAAAACAAATAAAACAACGAAGATGTCATTATATCAATTCCTGTGCGCATACAAAGGGAATATGAATTATAATTAATTGCTCAACATTTCTGAGAATTTATTAATGTCAAATCTTTTATTTACTGCAAAAATAAATACCGTAAACCGCAATGTAGTCGGCCTCATTTTTTTCTGCTAACTATTTGTCACGTCAACAAAAGGTGGAAAATATTAAGGTATTAAAGAAATTTCACAGTATAAACATGTATTCACGTTTATAATATATACCGAATATCATGGGCGTCCACGGGAATTTAAGTAGGATAGCTTCATCTACAATATAATCCAGTGTAGTTCGAGTGACGTCATGTTCTGTGGTTCGAGTCACGTCATGTTCTGAGTCACCATGCGTTCTATCACCGGATTATACTTAAAATGATTATTACAACAAAGGCTATACAATAATGACAATTCTTAACGTTTATTATAAATCAAAATGTGAGTATCTTTATGCGTTATTAAACCTTAGCGTTATTATCGGGCTGTATAATGATGGACTTTTCTTTGTTATAACTGGTGCACATTTAATAAATAGGGTCCATACAAGAAAAGTCACAGCGTTAACACTTAATAGATTATGAAAGTGATGACATCCCAGTCCAAGTGTTTAACCCTTAGGGAAGGGATTACTTTGCAAACCACCAGTGATAGGTTATAACATTCAAAAAGATCATTGTGTTTCCGTCTAAATACTGTAACTAACTGTTTTTAAAGGTAAGTGAGTGTATGTTACTAATCATTGAACCTTTGAGCAGTGAAAAGACGTGATGGGAAGGCTGCAAATCTGCAAAGTGGTTTAAATTGCCAACCATGTGGTGTTTCAGCCTTCCTCAATGCTATAATGCCCTGGAAATAGAATTACATTTGATAATATCAAAATCTCAGGCATAAAAAAAAATAATAATACTTGCTTCACTGTGTATCTTGGCAAAAAAAGATGTACTGTAGCAATTCATTTTCTCCTGTTTCTTTAAAGAAGATTGCCCCATGGCAGAAGGAGGAACAAGAAAGCCCTCAGGAGCTGCGAATGGTAAACGAAAGGCAGAAAAGGAAAAGGACCAAGCAAAACAGCACAGATCCTTCCTGAGATATCTTCTCTTTAATCCAAATAGAGGGAAGCCGTTCACAGAATCCAGATGCCATTAAAAATAAAATTTTAGAAGCTGCCCATTCTGCTAAATACTTCTCAATAATAATGGACTGTGCACCAGATGTGAATCCTGTTGAAGAAATGATGATGATCATTCGTTTTGTGGATATGGAGATAATGTTGAAGTGCTCATAAAGGAACATTTTGTAGGTTTCTTACCACTGAAGGAGACGACTGGAGCATTTGACTGAAACTATTCTACAAGAGCTTGAAGCAATGTCATTATCTATGGATAACTTATGTGGCCAAGGCTATGATAATTGGAGTAATATGACGGGTGAAAACAATGGTGTGCAAAAGAGAATCATGAAAATCAATCCTAGGGCCTTTTTTCTTCCTTGTAGTGCACATTCTCTGAATTTGGTTGTCAATGATGCTGCTAGATGCTGTTTGGAGGAAAGCAGTTTCTTTGACATGGTGCAACGTGTCTATATGTTTTTCTCAGGCTCAACAAGCCGTTGGGAGCTTCTGACTCGGCATGTGAATTCTCTAATTGTGAAACCACTTAGTCAGACGAGATGGGAGTGCCACATTGATGCTTTGAAGATTCTTCGCTATTAATTTGGAAACATTTATTAAGCCCTAATTTAAATTTCTGATGATGCTACCTTTAATGGATCATCTGTCAATAAGGCACGTTCAGATGCAGAAGCTCTTGCAAATGGCCTTATCAAGTTCAAATTTGTGCCTTCACTCATTTTGGAGTATAATATCCTTTTTAAGATTGACCTCACTAGTAAGCAGCTTCAGGAAAAGAACGTGAACGTACATTCTGCTATTCAAAAACTCCAGCAAAATAAATATTCTGGTTAAATTCAGAAGTGAAATGTGACGACGTGATTGGTGAAAACTGGCGCTAATTAAATACTAGTGATCACTTAAAATACAGTGAATATATATAACACACATATAGTGATCTTAAAGAATGTTGTGACTAAAAATAGTGCAATAGTGAAAATATAATAGAAGTTGTAACCCCCTGCTCAGACCCTCTGGAAGGGACTGTCTTGACTGGTCCCAGATGATCAATACGTATTTTCTCAACCCAGGGGGAGCATGTAGGGAAAAAACAACAAAGAAAAAAAACACACTAAGTGCAGACAATAATGTTCAGGTGTGAGATATTGTGATGCTTGGCCCTATGTGCTGCCTACTCACAATGTCAGTAGGAATAAGTACAGTGGGGATATGTAGAGTCTGGGGTCCTCTCTGGACATGAACGCAAGCAGCTGGGACTGGATGTCAGTAGCAGATGTACATGGAAAGATAAAGACAGACCTCCATGTGTCAATCAATGGTAATACAGATAAACTTTATGTAATAATAAAAATGTGCACTCACAATGTTAAAAAAATACAGGCGTTTTGTCACTATATAAAGTGATAGAGGTAAGGGTGTTGCCGCAGCTCACCGCACCACGATGTCCCGGATAGGTTTTTCTCCAGGCTCCCTGTGCTTCCTCTACACCATAACAGTGTGGGGATCTCCTCCAGCGGTGTCTCCGGCGCGACGCGTCACTTCCGGTGCACGATCAGCTCCGCCGTCGCGTCACTTCCGGTTCGGCAGTATATTGACAGCTCGCGGCACCAATCCTCTCACCTCCTGGGCGGTCCATCTACGCGTTTCCCAATGAAATGGCTGGCTTCGTCATGAGTATGGACCCCCCCCTATAATGTTACCTTATATACCTTGTTTTAATTACTGGTATTATTAACCCCTCAGTGCTGGTGTGAGGTCTGTGAACATGGTTGGATGTATTCACATTGTCATTGTAAAAGACCAGGGTTGAGGTAGGGGGAATTATAATACACAAGTCCAGCAAAATATAAATAAATAAGTAAAATTAGGCTGTTTTGGGTGGGGAGAAGATAAGGAGTATACAAAATGCGCAAAGAATAATATATATAGTGATCAAAATAAATATTTTAAAATGTATATATACTAGAAAAATATCAAAAATATATCTATGTGTGTAGTTTACTTTTTTTTTTTGATGTTTTAAGCATAAATGTTTTGATGGTTCATTGGTGTAGTAGATCTAAGTCCATCTGCATAGTAATGAGATGTGAATCATCCCAAACTCCAGCACACTATATATCAACATAGTTAGTCTCTTGTTAAAGGGATAGTGCAGTAACAGCATAGAGGTCATTCAATCCTATTGGTTGGGTTATGATAATTATGCTTATACACATATTTTATAATATTTCAAAAACCTGTGATCCTTTCTGAACCGGACCTAATACACTAGATCTCACTAGCTTACACTAAGATTTATTATATTATATTTTCACTATTGCACTATTTTTAGTCACAACATTCTTTAAGATCACTATATGTTGTATATATATTCACTGTATTTTAAGTGATCACTAGATTTAATTAGCGCCAGTTTTCACCAATCACGTCGTCACATTGCACTTGTCTTTTTTGGTGTTTAGGCTGCTTACTGCTAGTTTAGATATGGAGAATGCCAAGAGCATTTGAATGTCTTCTCTAAAGACTACTGAAAATGTCAATTTTAATAAAGAACTAAAGACAAAATTATAGTGGATGAAAGTGTGGCCACCTTGTTGAGGTAGAATTTGTGAAATTAGAAAAACTCCGTAGTAAAGATACAAGAAAATGGCTAGATGTTGTATTCTTAGAAGAATATAAGAATTGCAACAGGATCCTAGGGGCCTAAGAATTCCAATAATTCCCTCCTCTTGACTTAGAAGATAATGAGTTTCTAAAACTGGAATGAGTGGTTAGACATAATGCTCTCAGACACAATTGATCTTATATTAAACAACAAAAGGCACATCTAAGATATTAGGGGAGGAATAGAGCCATTCAAGATATTCTTACACCACTAGTGAACACCCAGAGTTTATCGAGAAAGATGAAGAGAAGCTTGTGGGGAGCGCAGGTGTCACCATATATATATGCAAAGGAAAAATAAATATGTGTGGTATGTCTAACAGGTACACAATCAACAGGAATCATGAATGGGAACTCACATTCTGCCGTTGTGATACAGCATTTGAAACAGCAATAGATGCAGTGGATGGATTCAGCACTGTCAGGGGGGTCTGGCTTGTAGACACTCCCTGATGTCAGCAGGACAACCATGACAACATGTGCTTAACACAAAAATCGGGTGCCAGCATTGGTTGTGTGTCATCCCCCTCACTCCCGAAGTTGCGTCGCGTCACTTCCGGTCCGGCCGTCTGCGTCACTTCCGGTTTTGTGCGGCGATCGCAGAATGGGTCAAAACGGGTTTCTGGGTATGCTGGGCACACGTCGGACTGCTGCAAGGTTCACTCAACGCGTTTCGCTGGCGTGGCGCTTCGTCAGGAGCCCGATCTGTAGCTAAACTTCATTGTCCTATAAATACCCTTTACTGATTTATTCTGATTGGATGGTTGAACATTCTATTACTCTCATTGGCTGAAATGGTACCTGCTGATTGGCCAATGGGCGGGACTACCCGTGTATGCTAATATCAATGTGAATTACAATTACATATACATGACACCATTTTATTAAATACATACATAATAAAATCTTTATACACAATATAAATAAATAATGTAAATAGACCATCCAATCAGAAACCAGTAAAGGGTATTTATATGGACAATGGACAATGAAGCTTTAGCTTTAGCTACAGATCGGGCTCCTGACGAAGCTGCCACGCCAGCGAAACGCGTTGAGTGAACCTTGCAGCAGTCCAGACGTGTGCCCAGCATACCCCAGAACCCGTTTTACCCATTCTGCGATCGCGCCAAAACCGGAAGTGACGCGACGGGCCGGACCGAAGTGACGCGACGCAACTTCGGGAGTGAGGGGGATGACACACACCAATGCTGCGCATCGATTTTTATGTGTCTAAGCACATGTTGCTCATGGTTGTCCTGCTGACATCAGGATGTCTACAAGCCAGACCCCCCTGCACAGTGCTGAATCCATCCACTGCATCTATTGCTGTTTCAAATGCTGTATTACAACTGGCAGAATGTGAGTTCCCATTCATGATTCCTGTGTTGATTGCTGTACCTGTTTAGACAACCACACTATATTATTTTTCCTTTGCATATATATATGGTGACACCTGCGCTCCCCACAAGCTTCTCTTCAACATTCAAGAAGGAAGAAACCTGAACTTTCTCCAAAGAGGGTTGAGCAGCAAAGGTTGCCATTATTATCATATTTGAGCACACTTATATATATCACATATCATTATTAATTCATTTATTTATTTATTTTCACCTTCATTAGTAGCGCCTCACAATTTCTGTTTGGCATTTATCGAGAAAGACACAGCACTTCAAAAGAAATTAAATACTCTGGAAAAGGAGGTAGAAACATCAAAAATGCGTAAATTTATACGTGATGGGGAAGATTATAACAAAGGGGAGCAACGTACATGGAAGAAGAATAGGACCAATAAGAGAACTTGGGGACGTGGAAAGAGTAGAGATGCGGGTGAATACCAGGGTTCCCATAAAAAAACAATTCTTTAAGAAGAACTATCATGAAAGTAAAGAAAGAACCAAATATATGGGAGAAAAAACTAAGATAGAAGGGGACAAAACGATTACAAAGTCCAATAGAGATCAGTCCAGATCTAGGCAAGAATCTCAAGAACGAGGAAGGTCCAATTATACCCCTATAAATAAAGAAAAAAGAGACAAAAGAGAAAAAGATAGGGTATCCAAAGCTAATAAATCTCCAGTGGATACAGAGAGAAGAGTTAACTCTTTTGACAGAAGGGACAAAGAGAGGGACTTAAGCCCCAAAAACCACCACCGGGAGAAAGATTTTTTAGGGGAGGGACCTTCCACTTTGTGGGACAAGGGGACACAACCCTGTCCAAAAACAAGGAAGGATTCAAAAAGAAGTCGAGATTCAGAGGAAAGAGAGGGAGAAGAAAGAGGATACAAAAGAAGCAACAAGTGAGGGAGACAAACATTTTTAATTTAAGTTCAGTGTCTCTTAATAAAGCTCAGCACAATGTGTTATCAAAGGGATTGAGTTTTGCACCTATGAGGGGTCACAGCTCATTTGACCTTTTCATAGATGCAAACAAATTCCTCCGTAAAATGACTGTAAAAAGGTACTTCCTTGGTAGAGAGGCAGTGAGTAGGCCCGAACAAACTATTCCCCCAGTGGTTTTAGAAGAAAGACGTATTATTCATACGAATTTGAAACCGAGATCCACCTTCTATCCCCACTATGCTAAAGGTGACCATTTAGAGGTCTTCTTTAAAATGATTAACAAAGATTTCGAAGATTTAGCTTCAAAGCAAGGGAAAATGCGAAACAATCTTACGAAAGAGGAAAGAACAGCCCTTAAAGACCTAACTGAAAATGAGAACCTGGTCATAAAACCTGCAGACAAAGGAGGGGGAATAGTACTACTAGACAGAGAGGCATATGACAGGGAGTGCCTCAGACTTTTGGGAGATACAAATACGTATACCAAATTAAAGACCAATCCAATGAGGAAATTTACGGAGGAGTTGAAAAACTTTTTGGATGAGGGGAGGGAACTAAACGTATTAAATGATAATGAATACCAGTTTATGTACAGTGACAGATCTAGACTACCAGTTTTCTACCATCTACCTAAGGTCCACAAGAGTGTAGTCAATTCCCCAGGCAGACCTATAGTCTCGGGGATTGACTCACTGACGGCTAATCTGTCACTGTACATAGACACATTCCTTCAAAAATATGTAGTGCAGCAGAGGGCATACTTGAAGGACACCACAGATGTGATCAACACTTTAAGCAAAGTAAGATGGGAAGAACACTTTATTATGTCTACGTGTGATGTCACATCGCTCTACACAGTAATAGAACATGAAAAAGGGTGTAGAGCAATTAAACAGGTATTATCTAGGGACAAGGACCTAACTGAGACACAGATTGGTTTTATTATAGACAGCATTAGATTTATTTTAAATCACAATTTCTTTTGGTACGGAGAAGATTACTATCTTCAAATGTGTGGAACGGCGATGGGGACAAGGTTCGCCCCCAGTTATGCTAACCTATTTATGGCCGTTTGGGAGGATGACAAGATCTGGCCAGGTGGCATTCTGGGGGAGAATCTTGTCCTCTGGCGCCGTTTCATCGGCGATGTGTTCCTGATATGGAGGGGGGGTCATGAATCTCTTGAAAAGTTTTTAGCATCTCTAGATGTGAACGAGAACAATCTAAAATTCACTATCAGCTCTAGCCAATCAAGTGTTAACTTTTTAGACCTTGTAATCTTTATCGAAGAAAACAAAATTAAAACAAAAACTTATTTTAAAGAGACTGACAAAAACAACTATATATTAAGATCAAGCTGTCACCTGCCCAGGTGGATGGATGGTGTACCTCCTGGACAGTTTACTAGGCTAAAAAGGAACTGCAGTGATAATACCATGTATCTCGAACAGGCAGAATATCTCAAAAAAAGATTTGTAGAGAAAGAATATAGGGAAGAGAAGCTGGACAATGAAATAAGGAGAGTGGAGGGTATTAATCGTGAGGACTTGCTAAAAACAAAGGAAAAAAAGAAAGAGAGAAATGAGAAATTTGACTTTGCTTTCCTCACAAATTACAGTGGGGAAGCTAAGATTATAAGGAACATTATTTATAAACACTGGGACATTTTCAGAAATGACCCCATTCTGGGCAATGCCATTCCTGAGAAGCCCAATGTCATCTTCAGAAGGGCAAACAACCTCAAAAACAGATTGGCACCAAGTGTACTGAGAAAGAGTGACACGAATTCTGATAGCTGGCTCCAAACGGGAAAAGGTTTTTTCGGCTGCAACAAATGCAGGGCATGTGAATTCAAAACAGATAAAAAAACTGAGTTTTGTTCAAATGTGACAAATGAAGTTTTTCAGATAGAATCATGTTTGACATGCAGGACAGATCACGTAATCTATGTCCTTGAGTGCCCGTGCAAGTTGCAGTACGTGGGCAAAACAGAAAGACCAGTAAGAACCAGGATACTGGAACACCTTAGCAGCATTAAGAGGCAACTAGTCACTCATAGTGTTCCGAACCATTTCTTAGAAAAACATCAGGGGGATCTCAAAGGACTAACGTATATGCCCATAGAATTAGTCAAACAGCACTGGCGTGGAGGAGATAGGAACTTAGAACTTATCAAAAGGGAATCCTTCTGGATCCATAAATTGAGATCCCTCCATCCCAGAGGCCTTAACATGGAAATAGCCGTGGCTCCCTTTCTGAAATAAAATCCTCGCATGAATTTTATATGAATTTTATATGTACTCTAATGTGGCTTTCTTTCTTTTCCACTCACCCCTTCCCTCCGTAGGTGAACAAGAAAACTCCGTTACCATATGCGTCGTTTATATGTTTTATATATATTTTTTATATATTTTTAATCTTAGTGTAAGCTAGTGAGATCTAGTGTATTAGGTCCGGTTCAGAAAGGATCACAGGTTTTTTAAATATTATATAAATATGTGTATAAAGCATAATTATCAACCCAACCAATAGGATTGTAATGAACCTCTATGCTGTTACTGCACTATCCCTTTAACAAGAGCTATAACTATGTTGATCATATAGTGTGCTGGAGCTTTGGGATGTATTCACATCCTCATTACTATGCAGATGGACTTAGATCTATCTACACCACTGAACCTTATCAAAACATTTTTATGCTTTTAAAACATTTTCATATTAAAATAAAGTTTTTAAATAATATCATACACATTTTTGATTAGTATATTTATTTTTGATATTTTTCTAGTATATACATTTTAAAATATTTATTTGTATCACTATATATATTATCTTTTGCGCATTTTGTATACTCCTTATCTTCTCCCCACCCAAAACAGCCTAATTTTACTTATTTTATTATATTTTGCTGGACTTGTGTATTATAATTCCCCCTACCTCAACCCTGGTCTTTTACAATGACAATGTGAATACATCCAACCATGTTCACAGACCTCACACCAGCACTGCAGGGGTTAATAATACCAGTAATTAAACAAGGTATATAAGGTAACATTAAGGGGGGGGTCCATACTCCTGACGAAGCCAGCCATTTCATTGGCGAAACGCGTAGAGTGGACCCGCCCAGGAGGTGAGAGGATTGGTGCCCGCGAGCTGTCAATCTACTGCCGAACCGGAAGTGACGCGACGGAGCTGATCGTGCCCAGCGGAAGTGACGCGTCGCGCCGGAGACACCGCTGGAGGAGATCCCCACACTGTTATGGTGTAGAGGAAGCCACAGGGAGCCTGGAGAAAAACCTATCCGGGACATCGGTGGTGCGGTGAGCTGCGGCAACCACCCTTACCTTCCTATCACTTATATAGTGACAAAACGCCTGTATTTATTTTAAACATTGTGAGTGCACATTTTTATTATTACATAAAGTTTATCTGTATACCATTGATCTGCACCATGGAGGTCTGTCTTTATCTTTCCATGTACATCTGCTACTGACATCCCAGTCCCAGCTGCTTGCTGTTCATGTCCAGAGAGACCCACCAGACTCTACATATCCCGCCACTGTACTTATCCTACTGACATTCTGTGAGTAGGCAGCACATAGGGGCCAAGCATCACAATATCTCACACCTGAACATTATTGTCTGCACTTAGTGTGTTTTTTCTTTGTTGTTTTTTCCCTACATGCTCCCCCTGGGTTGAGAAAATATAAATTCAGAAGTGATGAAGGGTTTGAAAGAACACGGTTAGATTCTTTCGAGCTTGCTGAAGGAATAGATTTTCCGACAGAATTTGAACCAGAGCCAGTTCGCATTCGACAAAAGAAACAGCAGTTTTCGTATGAAGGACGAGACGCACCCATTCAGAACCCAAAACAAAAGGTTCAAAGGAAATTTCTACTTCGCAGTCCTTGATACTGCTATTCATTCGGTTGACAAAAGATTTGAACAGATGCAGCAGCTAGAGTCAGTATTGGGCTTTCTATATGATATCCACAGCTTGCAAAAGAAAACAGCAAAACAGATAAGATTATTTTGTATAAAACTGGAGTCAGTATTGTCTCATGAAAATTCAAAAGACATTGATGCTACAGATTTCTGTAGTGAGCTTCAGGCTTTTTCAAGACGACTTAAGAAACATTCCACTCCTGAAGAAGTAATGAACATTGTTTGTGAAAATAAACTCACAGACAATTCTCCAAACATTTTTATAGCTCTACGGATACTTTTAACTTTGCCAGTTTCCGTAGCTAGTGGGACACGTGGCTTCTCATAGTTAAAATGAATAAAAACATATCTGCGTTCAGCAATGGTGCGAGAGAGATATGTTGGACTTGCCACAATGTCAATAGAAAATGAAATAGCTGAACAACTAGATCTAAAAGAACTAGTGAGTGAATTTTCAAAACTTAAAAAGCAAGAAAAGTCACGTTTTAAGAGCACAGAGTGTTTTTTATTCAGAGTATTTTGTAATTACAGGTTAAAGTTCATTGAAGAGTTATCTTAGTTCTTTCTATATTGGATGTGGTGGTAATGGCAGTTAAAGCAGATAGCGTAATCCAGTGTTCCCCAACTCCAGTCCTCAGGGAAACCCAACAGGTTAGGTCTTAAGGATATCCCTGCTCCAGCACAGGTGGCTCAGTCAAAATGACTGAGCCACTGATTGACCCACCTGTGCTGGAGCAGGGATAGCCTAAAGACCTGACCTGTTGGGGTTCCCTGAGGACTGGAGTCGGGAAACACTGGCGTAATGGATGATTTTGGATTTGTAATAATAAAAATGATATTTAACATTTTTTATGCATTTCTGTTTGAAATCGGAAATAAATATTGTCTAGCTTTCATGTACAAATCTATTCTGAAAATGTTGTGTCTCTATTTTATCTGATCTCAGAAACATTGATTGGGCGGACAATCCTAATAATTATGCCCCTGTTTAAATAAAATATGTTTAAAAAACATTAAACAGAAAATAGGGGCAAAATGTTTCCCAGTTTACTAAAAACCTCAGCCTACATCTGCCCTTGGGGTTTGAGGTAGGTGGGCCGATTGCATAGTGCACTGGGAGTTAGTCTAGGACCTGCAAGGAACATATATTTTAAAAGCAGACACTGCAATAAGATTATAAAATGTGCAAGGAAGGAAAACATCCAACGCAGCATCTAATAATAATACATCCAAATGTATGAGAAAAAAAGGACCCCCCCAGAGGTCAGGTTTTTAGGATATCCCTATCTTGTGCTGTCTTGAAGCTTTTCGTATCCTGAAACCTTCTGCATACAAAGGCCATTCCTGTGCTGTAGCCTCTGTACTAAAGCTTCCTGTCCCTCGCAGACTTCGCCTTCATCGCGCTGAAGCACTTCACTGAAGTGGCTACACTGAAGTCCTCAGTGTTTCTGTGGCCTGTCTGCATCCCCTGTTCCCAGTGGCCTTCTCTACATCCTGTTCCTGTCCTCCTTCCATAGGCCTTCACCGCGCTGTAGTGCCTACGCTGAAGTTTCCTTATGCCGACCCCAGCTTGTGACCACGACCATCGCTCCTGTGCCGCCTGCCCTGACACCAGCATGGAATACGTTTACTCTGCCTTCTCCAACCCCGACCCTGCTGCGCACGACTATGGACTACACAATCCGGACCTGGCTTCATGGTCTATGGTCGGTGTTTCACTATCCCCACCTCAGCCACGTGGTCCGGTCCTAGTTTGTGGTGAGCATTAACGTTACAGTTGTCCTACAAAACGCATTTATAACTGGACAAAGACGTCTACATTAAAGGTTAGATTATTATTTTATGTACAGATTTTTTGATATGTAATATATTTGGAATACACTTTTTTTGCATAACCTTTTTTGTACATTATTGTATCATGCTATTTGGAGCAGAGTTATATCTCTGCTGATTTTTGTATATCTACTAATATTGTGTTTTCTTTGGTGAGTTGGTACATTTGAATTCTACCACCCTATTATATACATATCTTCAATTGTATGTGAGCACTTAGTAGACCGAGGAAAGGAAGCCACATCACTCTTGATTAAATTAACTAATGTCTCTAATGTGTTTGTATGCTTACTTGGGGGGGATTCAAAAGTGGTTTATGGGTGCTCAAAATAGTAATAGGACTACGAAAGTCAATAATAAAGACTAAATGAATCCGAAAATAGATGCACTCTTGCATGGTGGGTAATAAGTTTGGTAAGTGAGATGTCCTGCATTGATGGATAGTAACTTCCCTGAAGGAAACAGCAAATGAGGATTGTTCTCAATGCTGTTGCCTCATTGGGAATGCATCATGTAATAATAATCTTCAATAGACAAAAATTGCTCACATTACCTCTTTGTGCTATTGATTCTTCTGTAGATTGCTTTTAAATACGTATTCTTACCCACTCCAAGAGCCTATTCCTGTTCTTGTAGGCGTGATCAGCTGCAAATGAAGCAAGTCCAGATGAATAAAAAGAGAACAGCAGCACAACAGCCAAAAAGGAGCCAGGCTTGAAAAAAGTAATGCAAAAATCTTTATTTAATGATAGAACATCACCCACAGGAGGTTTGAGACCCTCCTACGCATGTTGCACCGGCTTCGATGTGAAATGTGTAGGAGGGTCTCACACATCCAGTGAGTGATTTCTATCATTAAATAAAGATTTTTGCATGACTTTTTTCAAACCTGGCTCCCTTTTGGCTGTTGTGCTGCGGTTCTCTTTTTATTCATTACTTTGGGAGGGAGGGACACTTTATACTGGTCACCAGAGAGATACCCCATATATATATATGGAGGCTGTGTCACTCTGAGACACCCGTTGCACGGATCTCCAAACTCAGCTGGTCATTAGTCCCTGTTCCAGTCTGTGTGGGTCGTATTTGCAACCTGAAAAAGCAATCTGAGGTGATAGATTAAAGAGCATGTGCATAAAAGAAACGTATTGGATCTACCAATTTGGCACCATGGCCCCTGGTGGCTACAATGAATGCCTACTATAGATACTAGTACTTTAGTTTGAATCTTCCTAAGGTCTTTTAATGTCTTCTGGTTCTCTTCCTTGGTTCACCCTGCCTCGTGACATCAAAATGACAATACTTCTACTAGCTATACTCCTCTGTAACTCCATCGGATCCTACCTTAGGTATTCTGGACCCAGGGTCATGTCTAGGGTATGAATGAACCCAGATAGCTTCAACTCAGCCCTCTTTCCAAAGCACACAAAGTCCTGTATATTCTCATCCCTTTATTTAGGAAAGCAGCAATAAAAACAGGCACTTGTGGATAAGATGTTTGTGTTGGAAAGGTGTATCTCTGTGGATGCTTTGTAGTTAAGGGCAGGTGAAAAGAATTGGCCTTGCTATAGGGGTGTAACAGAGATGGGTGCTGTACTCACGGTCTCCAAGGTGGAAATGGAAGTGAGGGGGAATGTGGGTACAGGGAATAGTCTTGGGACAGACTATCTGTGAACAAAACAGGGGGGAGGGCAGAATAGCCCATTCTGAGAAGGATCTCAGAGGCTGCAGTAGCAACTCAGTGGCATAATGCAGAGACAGGGATTGCAACACTGTGTCTAACACAGGCACTGTGGGTGTGTACAGAGCAAAATACATGCAGCTGGAAATGAGGTACTGACAAGCAGAAGCTGCAAAGGAAAGGGGGGGTGAAACAGAGATGTGATTCTTGTTCCATGACATTAGGAGACTTACAAATATATATATAAAGTGTTCGACAAACCTATACATTTGCACGCCCCGGGCGAGTGGATTTAACATCGTGGCGAGCTCCTATTGGCCCAAGCAGCACACGTGTGGTACTAGGTGGCGAGCAGAGTTTTTTGTTCGGCGAGTAGATTTTTTGGTGATTTGTCGACCACTGTATATATATATATATATATATATATAGTCAGGTATGGAGATTAGCACTCACGTTTTGATGTAGGAGGCAGATGCTTGTCCTATAGATAGTATGTAGACATATGGTGACCAGGAGATCCTGATAGCCAAAAGAAGACAGCACACTGCAATGTTGATATCAAAAAAAGTGTATTACGTGACACAGGGCCGCCAACGTTTCGGTCCTCCCAACGGGACCTTCCTCAGGGCAGTGCACCTCAGACTGACACAAGCACCCATATATACCCCTTAACACATACTAAAAACACCTGACAACAATCAAGAAAATCCAAATAGCAATCCCAGAAACAACCCACATTGCTTAACAGCCAATTCAACATACTGACACTGGCTAGCACCAATGAAATAGCCTGATCTTGACACAAGTGTAATTAGTCACATGTTAGTAGTGACATCACAGTACCTCCTATCTAGGTAACCATGACTACATGAAGCATACCATTACGTTTAAATGCACATGAATAGTTAAATTGCACATAAATGGTAGAAATATATATAAA
Source organism: Ascaphus truei (assembly GCA_036426205.1). NCBI lineage: Eukaryota > Metazoa > Chordata > Amphibia > Anura > Ascaphidae > Ascaphus > Ascaphus truei. The sequence goes on along the minus strand of WSYH01000167.1, from coordinate 32,280 downwards.
GTGATGCCCATACCAACAGGGTGTACTGAGTTGCCATTATCTGTGCTCATGGTAAGAAAGTAATAGTTATTTTTAGCATGTTCATGTTCTCTTTGGGTCTGTCTTAGACGCTGACATATCACTAGGGCACATGCACATCCATTTCTTGGATTTCACTGCTTGCGCCACTAGCGCAGCGTTGCGCATGCGCATTAGCACAGATACGCGCGCACCTTTACTTACAGTAGTCTAGGAAGCGATCGGGTTGCTAGGGACGCATTGCGCATGCGCGGAAGAATACTAGGGAACGCATCGCGTGAGTATTACCCTCCCTCCCTTCACAACAGGTCAGGCAAGCGATCAGGGTTGTGTGAAAAAACACTAGATGGCGCTCTACTGTACCACAAGCAGTGAAAATAAAATCTTATACAAAAATTGTGCAGTGTAACAAAATTCAAATAATAATCAGTGAAATATATTAATAACAGTGAAATAAAGGCAAAAACAACTTATCACTCGACCCTGACAAAAGACTGTTCCAGAAGTCTTGCAGCAATGGTGTAGAGGAAGTTCCAGGGGAGCGTCGCCGTATGCACATAAAAAGAAAAAAACAGTGGATAGTGTAATATTGTAAAATACAATAAAATGTAAAGTGAATAACAAGTTCCTACTCACAAAAGTAGCAGGAATATAAGCATGTGAGTGACTGATACTCTGTGATGCAGCTCGTTCCGGAGGTTTGGTATATAGGTCAGCACATCTTGGAAAAATAGAAAACAGCCATAGTGTAGATGGAAATAAACTTTATCTAATAAGTAAGACAATTGGAGGCTTACGGCATTAGAAGGAAATACAGCATTGGGGATGTTTATCTCAGATGCAGCATAGATAGTCTCGTCTGCTTCTACCCGCTGGCGGCGTCCGCGAACGTCACTTCCGGATCGTGACGTCACTTCCTGCCGGAGCTAAGGATCGTGAGAGTTCCCTTGCTTCTTTCCCTCCTCTACCAAGATGGCGGCGGAAGCCCGACTCGACGCGTTTCGACGTGATGACGTCTTCTTCAGGAGTGGCTTATGGGTACTGACAGCTCGGTATATATACCTACTACCTTGCTGTGATAGATGCTTACTTATTGACAGCGCGATTTTGAATAACTTTATCCAATCATTACAATGAACAGACTAATACATGTGCACACTATAAGTTAAGACAATAGTAATAAAATAACATATAGGTCACAGTAAGCAAACTAATAAATATATGCACACTATAAGTTAATAACAATAAAATAACCTATAGGTCACATAGTCTGATTTTAAGAGTCTTATTCTAAAATCAGCAAACTAATGTATATACAAACTATTAATAATAAAATAACTAATTGTATAACAATTAAAAAATATAAAAACGTGTTGATGCTGCCCCCAAACAGCATGAACATTACAGGATCTAATATATATTGCAAATCCAATATTCATAATAGCAAATTCGACGATTGATGCATTCTGATGGTGATAAGATGAGAAAGAAACATATTAAGAGATGAACATAATAGAATACAATCAATATAGTATAATTATTTAATAAACTCATCTAAAAATATCTATAATTTTAAAACAGTTAAATTACAAAAATGCTTTAAAATCAAATTCAGCATTCAAACCATTTGGAACCAATGTTTTTAATGTATAAATCCAAAAGGATTCCCTTTTAGTTAATTCCAATTCTCTGTCACCCCCTCTCCAATGGGGGAGGACCTGTTCAATTGCACTGAATTTAAAACCTGTAAGATCACAATTATGTTTTTTAATAAAATGCTCAGATAAGAGATGCCTCTACCCGCTCCCCGAATCCATCCCCCCGCCCTCCCCTCCCCGCGCTCCACTCACCTCCCTCCCCTCCCTCGTGCGCTCCACTCACCTCCCTCCCCGCCCGTGCGCTCACTCACCTCCCTCCCCTCCCCCCCGGTGCTCCACTCACCCTCCCTCCCCTGGCGCTCCACTCACCTCCCGCGGGGGGACAGGCAGTGGCAGGCAGCCTGCAGCTGCCCACGCGGCGCCCTAAGATGGCGGCGCCGGAAGGACCCCCCTTCCTCCCCTCGCGGAGTAACTAATGGCGGTGCCCCGAAGGAGAGGTGTACGTGTGTGTGTTGACACACTGTGTGTGTGTGTTGTGTGAGACACACGGTGTGTGTGTTTGTGTGTGTGTGTTTGACACTGTGTGTGTGGCACACTGGTGTGTGTGTGTGGGACACGTGTGTGTGTGTGTGTGACCTGTGTGTGTGTTGGTTGGACACTTTGTGTGTTTCAGACACTGTAGGGTGGGGACCGGAGCTACCAGGGGGGGGGGGGGGGCGTAAAAAAATACAGGGGGAAGTGGAGAGTGAGGACCCGGAAATTGTTAAGCAACCCACCCCCCCTCCTGTCCACTTCCCCCCCTCCCTGTCCACTGTCCCCCCCCTCCTGTCACTGTCCCTCCACCCCCTCCTGTCCACTGTCCCCCCCCCTCCTTTCCACTGTCCCCCCCCCCTTTCCCTGTCCCCCCTCCTGTCCACTGTCCCCCCCTCCTGTCCACTGTCCCCCCCTCCTGTCCACTGTCCACTTCCCTCCTGTCCACTTTCCCATCTCCTGTCCACTGTCACCCCCCCTCCTGTCCACTGTCCACTTCCCTCCTGTCCACTCTTCCCCCCTCCTGTCCACTCTCCCCCCTCCTGTCCACTCTCCCCCCTCCTGTCCACGTCTCCCCCCTCCCCCCCCTCCTGTCCACTCTCCCCCCTCCCTTCCGTCCCCACTCTTGTCCACTGTCCCCCCCCTCCGTCCCCACTCCCCACCTTCCAATCTCCCCCCCCTCCTTCCACCATCCCCCCCTCGCTTCACTCTCCCCCCACCCCTCCTTCCACTTCACCCCCCTCCTGTCCACTCTCTCTCCTCTCCCCCCCTCCTTCCCCTCTCCCCCCTCCTTTCCACTTCTCCCCCCCTCCTGTTCCACTCTCCGCCCCCTCCTGTTCCCCCTCCAGATCCCCCCCCTCCTGTCCACTCGCCCCCCTCTTCCATCTCACCGCCCCTGCCCGTCCCACTGTCCCCCCAGTCCATGTCCCCCCCCTCCTTCCACTGGGTCCCCCCCTCCCCTTCCACTTCCCCTCCCCCCCCTGTCCCCCCCTCCCGCCCTTCCCCCCCCCTCCCGTCCACTGTCCCCCCCCTCCCTCCGTCCCCCCCCCTCCCGTCCACTTTCCCCCCCCCTCCTGTCACTTTCCCCCCCCGCCTCCTTCCACTGTCCCTCCCCCTCCTGTCCACTGTCCCCCCCACCTGTCACTGTCCCCCTTCTCCTGTCCACTGTCCCCCCCTCCTGTCCACTGTCCCTCCTGTCCACTGTCCCTCCTGTCCCCCCTGTCCCCCCCTCCTGTCCACTGGTCCCGCCCCCTCCTGTCCACTTCTCCCCCCCTCCTTTTTCACTGTCCCCCCCCCCTGTCCACTGTCCCCCAACCCCTGTCCACTGTCCCCCAACCCTGTCCACTGTCCCCCAACCCCTGTCCACTGTCCCCCCCTCCCGTCCACTGTCCCCCCCCCCCCTCCGCCTCCACTGCCCCCCCCCCTCCCTTCCACTGTCCCCCCCCCCCTCCCGTCCACTGTCCCCCCCCCCTCCCGTCCACTGTCCCCCCCCCCTCCCATCCACTGTCCCCCACCCCTCCCGTCCACTGTCCCCCCACCCCTCCTGTCCACTGTGTCCCCCCTCCTGTCCACTGTGTCCCCCCTCCTGTCCACTGCGTCCCCCCCTCCTGTCCACTGTCCCCCCCCCACTGCCCCCCCCCTGTCCACTGTCCCCACTCGTCCTTCCCCCCCCCTCCTGTCCACTGTCCCCCCCTCCTGTCCACTGTCCCCCCTCCTGTCCACTGTTTTCCCCCTCCTATCCACTGCCCCCTCCTCCTGTCCACTGTGTCCCCCCTCCTGTCCACTGTGTCCCCCCTCCTGTCCACTGCCCCCCCTCCTGTCCACTGCCCCCTCCTGTCCACTGCCCCCCCTACTGCCCACTGTCGCCCCCTCTACCCTCCCCTCCCCCTCCCCTCCCCCTTTTCCCCCTTTTCCCCCCTTTCCCCCCTCTCCTCCCCTCCCCTCTTTCCCCCCTCCCCCCTTTGATGCCTCAGGAGACTCACTGAGAAATACAGATTTTCTTATTATTTCGCAAACGAGAAAAGCCCCCCTAAAGGAAGAGGAACAATTCTCTAATACAGAATTTGATAAAATACTATAAATAGATATTACACACAAAGATATAAAAAAATGGCTGGATTGTTACGTTTTGGAACCTTATAAATTTATGTTGTTTTGGGATACCGATGGCACTTTAATGAAGACCAGATACTCGTCAATCTCTGACGCCGTCGTCTAATGTAGTAACATCTCTGACCATCTAGCATAAACGAGATCTTCTATAGACTAAATTCGTGTACCAACGATAGCCTCCACCAAGAAGTTCACAAAGATTTAATTGATTAATCATTGAGACACACAGAAAAAAATCTTTTACAAATAGATAAGAGATCAATGAAAGCAAACTCAGAATAGGAGAACTAACTGAAACTCCCATTATTTAGAGAAAAAGATAAGATTCTTCAATCTAAGCTAGATAAACTGGAAGAGGACACTTATTTCTAAAAAGGTGGAAAATATAACAGAGACGAGGAGGACTACAAAGATGGCCCTCCCCGTAAAACTACACCGAAGTACAAAAATTTACGTCCCAAAAAAGATACTAAAATTGATCAAAAAAGAGAGGTTAATACACAACAACCTGGAATTAATCCCAAATTGTAAAAACCTATACTCAACAGAAAAAAGGTAAAGGGGAATCATTATAAGTCTAAAAAAGTCCATATTCCTCAGAAAGGGAAAATGGGAGATTTGAACGCAAAAAGTCACCCCCAATACAGTGCCGACAAACATCCCAAACCCAACTCAATTAGGAAAAAGAGGAGAAAAGTGACATTGAAGATTTAGATGAATGAAAAGTTAAGGTTACCTCCTAGGACAAAAGAAAGAACAAATTTTTTCTAATATACCACAATACAGAGTGATTTTTTAGGAGAGGGGGGGGGTCCTCAAACAGGTATCAACCATACTGAGGGAAACAGAACCCCCATCAGTGAAGAAAACACCAAAAAAGAAAGATAATCGAGAAACGAGGAAAGCAGAAGACAAAGGAAATAAGAAAAATTCAAAGAAAGTAATAGTACACAAAACATTTTTAATTTGAGTTCTAGAGTTTTAACTACACCTGAAAAACGATTATATCCAAAAGGTTTCAATTTGCACCTGACACAAGGATCCACACACTCGGTTTGGATTTGGATGACACGTACGCAAAATAACAGTAAACACGGAAACAAAATAGAGTTAGAGATTAAAACGAGTGATAATATGAAAAAGATCACCAAATCGCTCTAGATCTTGAATTAAATAATCCAATATATTGTGTCACTCAGGTTTAAAAAAGCCTTCCATTTCCTCCCGGATTCTCTAAGGGGGAATTTGGAGTTTTTTCTGAACTAATATAAAGGATTTCGAAAAACTGTCCACAAATAATTCATCGTTTAAGGACAAACCTTTTAAAAACAGAAAGAGATGCTTTAAAGATCTAACAGAAGAAAACAAAATGTTTTTTAAGCAAGCTGACAAGGGGGAGGGGGTAGTATCATCCTTGATAGGGATGACTACATAAAGAGTCAGAGAGAATCCTGGAGACACAACTATATTTGTAAACTCCCTGGAGACCTACATAAAAATCACCAAAAAGAACTACAGACTCTTTTAACTAGGGGTAGTAAAAATGATGTGTGTATTGGACGATAAGAATACGAGTATTTGGATCAGAAAAAACCCCAATACTGCCCCATTTTTTTTACTATCTAACCAAAATTACATAAGTGTCCCAATAATCCCCCTGGGAACGACCTATCATACGGGGATTGATTCCCTAACCTCGAATCTCCTCAGCCTATGTGACTTTTTTCTTCAAGATTACGTGAAAACACAAAAAAGCTACATCAAAGATACCACTGACATTTTAAGAACATAAAAGATCACACAGAGGGAAGATGATTTATTTAGTAACAGGAGAACGTTACCTCTTTGTATACCTCCATAGGTCATCAAGAAGGATTTTGAGGCTATTGATAGAATCCTCTCGAAAGATTCCACCATGACTGATGAACAAGCCAATTTTATCTTAGATAGTATTCATTTTATTTTAAGACACAATTCTTCTTTTGGTTGATAATTTCTATTACAAAAGGTGAACCGCCATGGGTACCAAATTGCCACCGCCTGCCTCCCCACTACGCAACTCTTTATGTCGTTTGGGAGGATGACCATATTTGTGTCAATTGGGGTGCTGGGTGCAATTGTCCTTGGCGTAGATTTATAGATGACGTCATTTTTATCTGGAGAGGAGATGAAGAGAGCCTTTTAAAATTCATTTTATATATTAACGATAATAATCTGAATCTTAAGTTTACCTGTAATTATAGTAAAGAGAGAATTATTTTTTAGATTTGTCATTTATATTGAACAGGGGGCCATTAAGACTATGACTTATTTTAAAGAGGTGGATAAAATAATTATATTTTATACCTACAAGTTGTCACCACCCCGAGTTGGCTGAAAAATGTACCTTACGGACAATTTAGGAGATTAAAAAGAAATTGTACCGATGAAGCCAATTTTAAAACAAAGTAAGTTTTTAGAAACTAGATTTTATGATAAACACTATGATAGTCAGATTTAGATTCAGCTTTAGAAAAGGTTAATAATATTAAAAGGGATGATCTGTTGAAAGATGGATAGTAATAAATTTATGATATAAAAAAATTATGAAGATTTTAATTTTTCTTTTATTACAAACTATAACAGGCAAGCTGGGAAAATCATCAATATTGTAAATAAGTACTGGCATATTGTAAAAAATGATGGTATTATTGGTTGACAGTGTTCCAGACAAACAGTAATCATCTTTATAAAGAGCGAGGACACTTAAAGACAGCTTGCTCCAAGTGCTTCTCCCGAAAAAACCTTCTAGTAATAGATGGTTACCACAATAAATGGTTTTTTTGGCTTGCACTATGTGTAAAGCTTGCAGATATAGGGCTACAGATAATATGGGTTTGTCTCCAATAACACTAAAAAGAAGTTTTTAATCAAGAAACACATTACATGTAGGAGTAATCATATCATCTACCTCATAGAATGCCCATGTGGGCTACAATATGTTGGGAAAACAAAAGACAAATAAATTAGAATTCTTGAACATATTGGAATATTAGACGCAATGTTTTAACACCATCTTTTATCTGAGCATTTTTAAAAAACATAATTGTGATCTTACAGGTTTTAAATTCAGTGCAATTGAACAGGTCCTCCCCCATTGGAGAGGGGGGTGACAGAGAATTGGAATTAACTAAAAGGGAATCCTTTTGGATTTATACATTAAAAACATTGGTTCCAAATGGTTTGAATGCTGAATTTGATTTTAAGAGCATTTTGTAATTAAGCTGTTTTAAATTATAGATATTTTTAGATGAGTTTATTAAATAAATTTTACTATATTGATTGTATTCTACTATGTTGTCATCTCTTAATATGTTTCTTTCTCATCTTATCACCATCAGAATGCATCAATCGTCGAATTTGCTATTTTAATATTGGATTTGCAATATATATTAGATCCTGTAATGTTCATGCTGTTTGGGGGCAGCATCAACACGTTTTTTTATTTTTCAATTTGTTATACAATAGTTATTTTATTATTAATAGTTTGTATATACATTAGTTTGCTGATTTTAGAATAAGACTCTTAAAATCGAACTATGTGACCTATAGGTTTATTTATTGTTATTAACTTATAGTGTGCATATATTTATTAGTTTGCTTACTGTGACCTATATTGTTATTTTATTGCTATTGTCTTAACTTATAGTGTGCACATGTATTAGTCTGTTCATTGTAATGATTGGATAAGTTATTCAAAATCGCGCTGTCAATAAGTAAGCACCTATCACAGCAAGGTAGTAGGTATATATACCGAGCTGTCAGTACCCATAAGCCACTCCTGAAGAAGACGTCATCACGTCGAAAGCGTCGAGTCGGGCTTCGCCCGCCATCTTGGTAGAGGAGGGAAAGAAGCAAGGGAACTCTCACGATCCTTAGCTCCAGGCAGGAATGACGTCACGATCCGGAAGTGACGTTCGCGGACGCGCCAGAGGCGGTTAGAAGCAGACGAGACGATCTATGCTGCATCTGAGATAACATCCCCAATGCTGTATTTCCTTCTAATGCCGTAAGCCTCCAATTGTCTTACTTATTAGATAAAGTTATTTCCATCTACACTATGGCTGTTTTCTATTTTTCCAAGATGTGCTGACCATATACCAAACCTCCGGAACGAGCTGCATCACAGAGTATCAGTCACTCACATGCTTATATTCCTCGCTATTTTGTGAGTAGGAACTGTTATTCACTTTCACTTTTATTGTATTTTACAATATTACACTATCCACTGTTTTTTTTCTTTTTATGTGCATACGGCGACGTGCCCCCTGGAACTCCTCTACACCAATTGCGGCATCAGTTTGTCCTGTTGTCAGGGACCTGCTGATGATCTGTTTCCGCTTAGTAGAGCAACTGTGTTTAAGAACTGACGTTCTGCAGTGCAGGAGGAAGGGACTCACGCATCTTATTTTTTTTTTCCGGTGCGATGCGTCATTAGAACCCACAGCCCAGATATCACGAACAGGTCAGGCACAGCGATTGTTAATGCTAACGCGCTGCCGCATGTGAATTAGCTCGCTAGTGGCGCAACAGGTCTCAACATTGATTATGCCTTGATAGACAGCGTCTATCAGATTCCCTAGCAGAACATGCTAAAAAATATGACTTTCTACATGACTAAGATTAATGGCAAGCTCGTTTAGAAGACTAGTATTTTACGCTGCATACTGTACAGTGGGAGAGCTGCTATGGGAGCACTTTATATAATTTCTACCATTTATGTGAAATTTAACTATTTCATGTGCATTAAAACGGTTAATGGATGCTTAATGTAGTCATGGTACATAGATAGAGGACTTGGTGATGTCACTACAACATGTGACTAATGTACATTGTCGTCCCAGATTCAGGCTTTATTGGGCTACGACAGTGTCAGTATGTTGAATTGGCCGGTTAAGCATTGTGGGTTGTTTAGCGGATTGCTATTTGGATTTTCTGATTTGTTTCTTGTAAGGTGTTTTCAGTAGTGTTAAGGGTTATATTGGTGCTGATGTGTCAGTCTGAGGGTTGACAATGCCCCTGAGGAATGGTCCCGTACGGGAGGACGAATACGTTGGCTAGGCCCGTGTGGTCAAGTAAATACACTTTTTTGAATCAACAGTCTGCAGTGGCATGATCTTTCTTTGCACTTCAGGACGTCTCCTGTCACCATATGTCTCATATAATACTGATATATAGAAGAGATATATATATATATAATATAATATTTCTATATATATATAGTTGTGACAAACGCCCCTCTTTTGGAGTTGCTGACGTCCTGTCTGGCGATCTTCATACCGACACCACGTATCTAGGTTAAATCGAATAACCGGCATAATACCATAAGAATACGTTGCTTTAATCAGGCTTCTGCCCCTGCTTTTTTAGTTTTCTGCCCCCAGTACAGGGACGGCAGGTGTATGGCAGAGGGAACTCAGATCTTAACCTTCAACAGGTTTACTCTCTATCAGTGTTGATAATAGATTTTTCACAGCACTGTCCACATTAAGACAGAACAAAAATACAATACCATATGATAAGGAATATTCCAATCCTGCTCCCACTATCAGGATCTACAGCTATCCAACCCAGCATGACAGCAGACCTTCTCTAACGATGCTGCTGGGAAATCCTACCTGGTTCTCTCCAGACCTTTAGACAAATGATACCTCCCTCTCATTAGAGGCGGCTCACTAGATGAGTACCAGGTGATAAACAGGGTCTTAAGACACAGCACAAAAATGAGACATTGATGTTGTCTTATCTGTTTGTTGGTGGGAACTCGGGTACCCAAAGTGTCCAGGCAAATTAGTGTCTGTGGTACTGCGATATCTGATAGGGGGCAGCTCCTCCAATGAATCACGGATACAGCGGCTGGGAGCAGCGATACCCACAGCCTCCAGGCCCCTAAGAAGAGAGTATGTTGGTGAAAAAGCAACCCTCTCTGACTTCTACAATACCTGTTCTACGTGATTAGGAGAGCATGTGTTGAGCGGAGGCAGAATCTAGCACTATTGAAACTCGTGGTTCTGGATTTGTCCATCCATCCCAGCCCTATGAGGCGTACAGTCTGTGCAAGCTTGTGGAATGGATAATTTCTGCACTATTCTGCACTTTCGACCTGAGACACGGGGCAGCAAACGCCTGTCCTACTATCTTGGGGACAGCTACACCAAAATATTCATATATACTACACACTAGAAAGTCCTCCACGTTTCAGACACATCACAGGGCGAAAAGAGCACGAAAGTCAGTCCCTCGGCTCATCGACATGGCCGTTTAATAGATTCCAGGTATAATATCTCATTCAAGCTAACGTATAAAAGGTGCTTTTATGTTGGTGACACTTTTGGCCAAAAAAAAAATCCGTTGTTGTAAGCCCCGCGGAGCCAAGTCTCTCACGGCAGACCCCACAATTCACGCGGGTCCCAGTTACAAGCTAATATAAAGGTTGTCTTTAGTAAACCTGATAATAAAAAAGGAAGACCATTGATTTCTCGGAAAATCCTGTCACAATATTAGTTTGCAAAGTTTCTAACGTCGATTGATCTGAAGCACCTTTTTATGACCATTGACCATTCAACCCGGACAAACCGAACTGCCTTATTAGGTATTGTCACAACCATCCTGCAAGAGCAAAAACAAGTTTCACCTGCTGTGGAAGAGCCTACTGGGAACTGTGAGACCCTTAACCAATTTAAACCGTGGGCGTGGGGGAGCTTCAATAAGAGGAGGAAGGTGTGCCTACTGACTCCAAAACTAAGTCATCAAGGCTACGTGAAAACACAGATTGATGGAAAATATACTGGACACCTAAGAAGTCGCTATTGAACCCCCAAAAATTAACCAGACACATATTAGATAAAGCATGAATATGAGTGTCACAGAGGAGTGATATACTGAGCATTGGCTAATATTATTTAAACCCAGAAACAGAACATAAAAACACAGCAGGGTGTGTGGAGCAACACTCTAAATACAGAGTGATATCCTGGTAATGTTCACAAGGTTACATAAAAGGCTTCAATCACGACATGTGAACTTTTTACAACTAATTAGTGAAAACCTAGATTTACATATTAAATCCAATGCTTCCTGTTCATTTACCGGTTACTAAGGAATTTATAGCCTTAGGGACCCCGAGAATTCGTGGTCGTGCCGTAAGCTTGTCTCAGGGGCTTACAACAATTTTGGCCAAAATTTGGTCAACTAAAAGACCACTGTTACTTAATCAGATTCCTGTTATATAATATAATTTAGCAGTAACGTGTATTCATGGTTTCATGGATTGGGCTAAAACTGAGCTTTGTCTGTGTTTTAGGTTCTGTCTCTGGTTTTAAATTTATATGGCCATGCCTTCGCAGTAGCACTCCTCTGTGACACCCCCCCTTCATATGCTTCTAATATCGTTGTGGTTATTTGGGGGTTCAATGAGAGCTGTTCAGTGTCCAGAGTCATAGCAACCTAAGAGGAGTCACAAGAATAAAATTTATAGTTTACGGTCATAATCATGAATTAGAATTGTTATGAACGAATTAGAAGAATGAATATACAAATAAGTTAGTTCGTAATCATTAAGACGACTAATATACCCCCGTCCAATGTTCGTCTGTCCATCTTCATGTCGCCAGTTTGAAATATATTGTGACAATGAATATGGTATTAAGAATGGCAAAGAAACCCTGGACCGTGAGTCAAGCATTGGACGATTCAAAGCATGCGCCCTGAAGGTAACGCTGAGCGGTATCCCGCACAGGTAGCAGCACACAGGTCAGAGGGAGCCACAGGCGTGTCGAAGGGCCGGAAGAAGAGAGGGAGAGGAGAAATAGCAAGAGAGAGAGAGGAAGCCATGAAGCCTGGACCAAGCGGCAGAGAAAGGGGAGGCCCAAGAGGTAGGATGGATGACCACCTTTTCCCCCTATCCCGCAGCAGCATCTTACTTCTGGTTGTTTTTGTTTGTTTCCCCAGCCCCCAGGTTACAAGCCCTCACGTGCACCTCAGCATTATGGTTTTATTAGTTTGATCCATATGCATTTACCAATTTAACTTGTTTTTTAATTAAAATATACATTTTCATTTTCTTTATATCTTATGCATTTGAATTTTACTACATGGTGGATTTCACAATATTTACATCTAGTGTTATCCCAGTGAATATTCCAGTGCCCTCTTGAGGGCGAAAAAATGTATTAATATGTTTTATTGCTGAAGTCAGGAAATCAGTATGCAAGGGGTTATCATATGTGTATGCTGGTTGATAATTGGATTTGCCAGGAAAATCTAAGGCCAAGTACTAGTAGGCATCGATAGGGTAATTGACCAGACTGATACGTGGCCTTGCAGGGTAGTTTGCGCGACGGGGTGCGGCCCATGTCCACATGTGGGTTTGCCCTCACTTGGCTGAAGACGACACAGTGAGTGGCGGGACACGCGGTCAAATACAAAACAATATTGTCTCCAAGTTTGGAAAGCGCCCACCGGGGTGCGCACCGTCTCTCATAGGCCGAAGCGCGCTCTATAGGACATGGCATTGGCGGGCGTCGCATGTTTGTTGTTGGCGTGACTATAGCAAACGGCCTTAGGGTAGTAAAACACCATATTTAGGACTTTTCCATCACCTTGATGAAGTCGCCACATGGTGACAAAACACGTTGGATGGCTGTTAACAGGGACTATTTTTTTGTGTTTCAATAAAGCTGCCGCTCAGTGATTGAAGAAAAGAAATCATCAGAGGAGATTGTTAAGTGCAAGCTAGTCAATGAACTAGGGCCACCCCCTTTCCACTCTCGGCTTATTCATAGAGGATGAGCGTAAAAACAAAGGGCCTGCTGGGGACAGCCCAGCACGTTACGTCACTTAGCACAAGTCAGCAACTGGTGCTGACAAAGGAGAGCATGGCTGAGCACAAAGGAGCTTCCTGTGCTGATAACAACGACACCGGGACCAGACCTAAATTACGCTGGACCAAAGATGACCCAGGAACAGCCAGAGGCACTGGGCCTCTCACGGGAGCAGCGGACTGCAAACCTACATTCTTCTCTAGACACTATGTATACCCTCTGGCTGATCTGCACTGCTCACTCCACTGATACCCGCCATCACTAAAAGAACTAATGACCTCCCCTGCTGCCAAAAGACACGGGTCATTACACTCGGCTCATACTAGATGACCTCTTGCAGCATTTGACACTGTGGAGCCCCCTCTTCTCCTTCACATTTCACATACTATTGGATTCGCTAACAAAAGCTCTATCCTGGAGCTCCTCCTTCTTCGCCCATTGGGACTGTCAGTGTCTGTTTTTTGCCCAACAACTCCTTCCTCCTCTATCGATTCTATGTTGGGCTGCGTACACAGAAAAAACAGCCTGTCATGGGAGAACAAACAGACCATTTTATCACCTTAATTACCCCGGATCCTTTGATTCGAGTCAAAGCAGAGATAAGAGATAAATCCCCCCCCCTCCTCCTAGCGGGATATTTAACTCACGGGCAACGCAGGGTCTCTCAGCTAGTTGTTAAAATAAAAGGTATTAAGATGCCATTACTGTTAATTAAAGACATGCCTAACGTTACATACAGTTGTTAAACATGTATGCTGTAACGGAGATGTGCAGCAGATTGTTCACATGTAATTTGTCACGAATGCGCGCATGCCATACACTAATAGGTGTCTGTAATTAGAGGGACACGTTATAATAGTTACAATATTAACATACAGTATGATTTAAATACTGAAATTGATATGAACATTGTTACATATACACAGGTAAAACCAAGACCAGTGTGAAGTCAAAATTGTAGGGCCAGATATGCCGAGCTGTGTCATCAGCTGGTGTCTTCCCAAGGACATCAGAGACGTGTAAAAAAAGATTTGGGGACATAAAACATAGGCTGAAGAATAAGATGGCACAGGCCGGGATCACAAGTGGGACAGGAGGTGGACCTCCAGCATCACTCAAGTTACAGTCTTACGAGGAAAAGATGTTATCAATTATGACACCGCGCCTTATATTTGGAATTGGAGGGAACAGAGATATTGGGCCATCTCTCTCACATTCGACACCAGGTGAGTCGTATGCTATGAGATCAATATTGACTTGAGAACTACAAGCATTTAAAAATAAAACTAAAATAATCTTTTTTGATGTGAAACTGAAAAGTCAACATTACACATGTCCTTATTCATTTATGTCAAGTATGTTTTTTATGTTAAGCTGCAGTTCAATATGTATCCTGCATGTGTGTTTTTTGATTACAATCACTATTATACTGACCATAAATACTTCTAGCATGTTCAGTTTGAAAAAAAAACTACTTGTAAATAACAATTGTATTTGATTTGAACAAGCATGCTTGTTCCTCTTGTTCATGTATGAACCATTCACATTAAGCATATATAAATATGTCGTCAAACTCCGCACATCAATACAAGGACAACTATAATTTTGCAACATATGCAGTTGTTTATTTAATTACAGATTGCACACAAACTATTGCCGTTATTAAATTTACATAACAAAAACATACACAGGACATTGAACTGCAGCTTTAACTGATGCACATCTCCAATTTTTGGACAAAATATATGTGCATTTACATAGTATGTTCAGCCAAATAAAGAGGAGCACAAAATTACTTAGTCATTATGTTGAATGTAAAATGTTGTTATTTATTATATAGTGATTGCTGAGGACATGGATTCTGATGTGTCTGCATCACCACAACATCACCACTTCTATTAATAGATGGTTACCAACAATAAATGGTTTTTTTGGCTGCACTATGTGTAAAGCTTGCAGATATAGGGCTACAGATAAATATGGGTTTGTCTCCAATAACACTAAAAAGAAGTTTTTAATCAAGAAACACATTACATGTAGGAGTAATCATATCATCTACCTCATAGAATGCCCATGTGGGCTACAATATGTTGGGAAAACAAAAAGACAAATAAACATTAGAATTCTTGAACATATTGGTAATATTAGACGCAATGTTTTAACACATCTTTTATCTGAGCATTTTATTAAAAAACATAATTGTGATCTTACAGGTTTTAAATTCAGTGCAATTGAACAGGTCCTCCCCCATTGGAGAGGGGGTGACAGAGAATTGGAATTAACTAAAAGGGAATCCTTTTGGATTTATACATTAAAAACATTGGTTCCAAATGGTTTGAATGCTGAATTTGATTTTAAAGCATTTTTGTAATTTAGCTGTTTTAAAATTATAGATATTTTTAGATGAGTTTATTAAATAAATTTTACTATATTGATTGTATTCTATTATGTTCATCTCTTAATATGTTTCTTTCTCATCTTATCACCATCAGAATGCATCAATCGTCGAATTTGCTATTATTAATATTGGATTTGCAATATATATTAGATCCTGTAATGTTCATGCTGTTTGGGGGCAGCATCAACACGTTTTTATACTTTTTAATTGTTATACAATTAGTTATTTTATTATCAATAGTTTGTATATACATTAGTTTGCTGATTTTAGAATAAGACTCTTAAAATCAGACTATGTGACCTATAGGTTATTTTATTGTTATTAACTTATAGTGTGCATATATTTATTAGTTTGCTTACTGTGACCTATATGTTATTTTATTGCTATTGTCTTAACTTATTGCGTGCACATGTATTAGTCTGTTCATTGTAATGATTGGATAAAGTTATTCAAAATTGCGCTGTCAATAAGTAAAGCACCTATCACAGCAAGGTAGTAGGTATATATACCGAGCTGTCAGTACCCATAAGCCACTCCTGAAGAAGACGTCATCACGTCGAAACGTGTCGAGTCGGGCTTCCGCCGCCATCTTGGTAGAGGAGGGAAAGAAGCAAGGGAACTCTCACGATCCTTAGCTCCGGCAGGAAGTGACGTCACGATCCGGAAGTGACGTTCGCGGACGCCGCCAGCGGGTAGAAGCAGACGAGACGATCTATGCTGCATCTGAGATAACATCCCCAATGCTGTATTTCCTTCTAATGCCGTAAGCCTCCAATTGTCTTACTTATTAGATAAAGTTTATTTCCATCTACACTATGGCTGTTTTCTATTTTTCCAAGATGTGCTGACCCATACACCAAACCTCCGGAACGAGCTGCATCACAGAGTATCAGTCACTCACATGCTTATATTCCTGCTACTTTTGTGAGTAGGAACTTGTTATTCACTTTCACTTTTTATTGTTTTTTACAAATGTAGCGGTCATGTAAAATGCCTACAGTCATCTCTCCTGCTGGCAGTAAGGCCTGGTAAGTGTGGGCATGCCAGCAGTAATCATGGAGGTTTTCCCTCACACCCTGGTGGGGTGCTCTGTGTATGGCTGGGACTGGTCACATGCTCTGACTCCATGGTTAGTGATGTCAGAGATGTGTCAGCCTCAGAAGCTTACATAAGGCACAGCACTGTGTTCTAAAGTTAGTGGCTGTGGAGTTGCAAAGTAGTTAGTTGCAAAGTAGTTGGTTGCTGAGTGTTGCTGGAAAGCTCTTGTCAGAGCTGAGGAAGGAGTTAAAGTTCTATCAGAGTGTCAGTTATGTTGTAGTAACTCCATGGGAGGCTGTGTCCAGGGACCGGACACAGGACAGTGATTCCTGCGGGAATAGTGAATCCCTGATCTGGGTGACATACCTAACTAAAGGGAGCACTGGCGAGATGAGCGGCTGAAGATACTCCTTGTGGAGGGCAGTTGCCTTGCCGTGTCAATAAAGATGAGTTCAGCCAGAAACCCTCTCGTGTATCTATCTGGGATGAGAGTACAGAGAGGAGCACCACGGAGGAGTTCCTCGCCAGGATCATCCCCATGCGGACGCAGGGACCCTGGTGAGGTGGAGGCGCTGCACTGGAACTAGGTGAGACTCAGCACCCTACCTCAGCTGCCTGTCTGACGGGTTCTCCCCACACACCACCATGCGGGAGACTCAGGAGTCCTGTAGCCAGCAGGTGCACCATATGACATATCCACACTGTAATGGGGTCCGGTTAGACCACAGGGGCCAATGTGAGATTGGGTGGGTCAGACCGGGCCAGAAATACCGTTACACAATATTACACTATCCACTGTTTTTTTCTTTTTATGTGCATACGGCGACGCTCCCCTGGAACTTCCTCTACACCATTGCTGCAAGACTTCTGGAACAGTCTTTTGTCAGGGTCGAGTGATAAGTTGTTTTTGCCTTTATTTCACTGTTATTAATATATTTCACTGTTTATTATTTGAATTTTGTTACACTGCACAATTTTTGTATAAGATTTTATTTTCACTGCTTGTGGTACAGTAGAGCGCCATCTAGTGTTTTTTTCACATTATCTGGTTGGTTTCAATCTAGATAGGCAGCACTGCTCACTATATACAATGGAAACTATGGATACCAACAATAGTTTCTCTAATGTATTTTCCAGGAGACTCCTGAGAAATACAGATTTTCTTAGTATTCTCAAAAAAGAGAAAAGCCCCCCTAAAGGAGAGGAACAAATTTTAAATACAGAATTTGAAATACTAGAAAAGTTATTCACAAAAGATATAAAAAAATGGTGGGATTTTACGTTCTTGGAACAATATAAATTATGTGATAGGGTACCGAGAGGTCTTAGATTGAAGAAAAATCCATCTATGGACCTCGAAGATAAAGAATTTTTAGACAAATGGTACCATATACTAGAAAAGAGTTCACAAGATTTAATTGATTTAATCATTGAGCAACAGAAAAAACATCTTTTACAAATAGATAAAGAGATCAATGAAAGCAAACTCAGAATAGGAGAACTAACTGAAACTCCATTATTTAGAGAAAAAGATAAGATTCTTCAATCTAAGCTAGATAAACTGGAAGAGGAACTTATTTCTAAAAAGGTGGAAAAATTTAACAGAGACGAGGAGGACTACAAAGATGGCCCTCCCCGTAAAACTACACCGAATATCAGAAAAATTTACGTCCCAAAAAAAGATACTAAAATTGATCAAAAAGAGGTTAATACACAACAACCTGGAATTAATCCCCAAATTGTAAAAACCTATACTCATACAGAAAAAAAGGTAAAGGGGAATCATTATAAGTCTAAAAAAAGTCACTATTCCTCAGAAAGGGAAAATGGGAGATTTGAACGCAAAAAGTCACCCCCAAGACGTGCCGACAAACATCCCAAACCCAACTCAATTAGAGAAAAAGAGGAGAAAAGTGACATTGAAGATTTAGATGATGAAAAAGTTAAGGTTACCTCTAGGGAACAAAAGAAAGAACAAATTTTTTCTAAGTACACCAACAATAAGAGTGATTTTTTAGGAGAGGGGGGGTCCTCAAACAGGTATCACATACTGAGGGAAACAGAACCCCCATCAGGGAAGAAACACACCAAAAAAAGAGAAAGAAACGAGGAAAACGAGGAAAGAGAAGAAAAGGAAATAAGAAAAATTCAAAGAAAGTAATAGATACACAAAACATTTTTAATTTGAGTTCTAGAGTTTTAACTACACCTGAGAAAACGATTATATCAAAAGGTTTAAAATTTGCACCGACACAAGGTCCTAATACTTTTGGTTTATTTGTTGATGCACAACGATTTTTACGCAAACTAACATTAAAACGTTTTTTTAAATCAAAAGAGGTAGAGATTAAAACGAGTGATAATATGAAAAAAGATTCACCAAATCGCTCTAAGATTGAATTAAATAATCATAATATTGTTCACTCAGGTTTAAAAAAGCCTTCCAATTTCTATCCCGGATTCTCTAAAAGGAGGAATTTGGAGTTTTTTTCTGAACTAATAATAAAGGATTTCGAAAAACTGTCCACAAATAATTCATCGTTTAAGGACAACCTTTTAAAAACAGAAAGAGATGCTTTAAAGAATCTAACAGAAGATAAAAGCATAGTTTTTAAGCAAGCTGACAAAGGGGGAGGGGTAGTCATCCTTGATAGGGATGACTACATAAAAGAGTCAGAGAGAATCCTGGGAGACACAACTACATATTGTAAACTCCCTGGAGACCCTACAATAAAATACCAAAAAGAACTACAGACTCTTTTAACTAGGGGTAAAAATGATGGTGTATTGGACGATAAAGAATACGAGTATTTGGATCAGAAAAACCCAATACTGCCCATTTTTTACTATCTACCAAAATTACATAAGTGTCCCAATAATCCCCCTGGAAGACCTATCATAGCTGGGATTGATTCCCTAACCTCGAATCTCTCAGCCTATGTAGACTTTTTTCTTCAAGATTACGTGAAAACACAAAAAAGCTACATCAAAGATACCACTGACATTTTAAGAACATCAAAAGATCACAGATGGGAAGATGATTTCTATTTAGTAACAGGAGACGTTACATCTTTGTATACCTCCATAGGTCATCAAGAAGGATTTGAGGCTATTGATAGAATCCTCTCGAAAGATTCCACCATGACTGATGAACAAGCCAATTTTATCTTAGATAGTATTCATTTTATTTTAAGACACAATTTCTTTTGGTTTGAGAATAATTTTTATTTACAAAAGTGTGGAACCGCCATGGGTACCAAATTTGCCCCCAGCTATGCAAACCTCTTTATGTCGGTTTGGGAGGATGACCATATTTGGTCAATTGCGGAGCTGGGTGCAAATTTGGTCCTATGGCGTAGATTTATAGATGACGTCATTTTTATCTGGAGAGGAGATGAAGAGAGCCTTTTAAAATTCATTTTATATATTAACGATAATAATCTGAATCTTAAGTTTACCTGTAATTATAGTAAAGAGAGAATTAATTTTTTAGATTTGTCTATTTATATTGAACAGGGGGCCATTAAGACTATGACTTATTTTAAAGAGGTGGATAAAAATAATTATATTTTACCTACAAGTTGTCACCACCCGAGTTGGCTGAAAAATGTACTTTACGGACAATTTAGGAGATTAAAAAGAAATTGTACCGATGAAGCCAATTTTAAAATTCAAAGTAAGTTTTTAGAAACTAGATTTTATGATAAACACTATGATAGTCAGATTTTAGATTCAGCTTTAGAAAAGGTTAATAATATCAAAAGGGATGATCTGTTGAAAGATGGAAGTAATAAAATTTATGATAATGTGGAAGATGCTATGGAGTGAGCCCTTAACCATTTAAATGTGGGAGGGGGTGAGCTTCAATTAAGTAGGAGGTTGCCAGCCTCCAATCAGCCAAGACTAGCTGAAACACAATTGTAAAATATACTGGACACCTAACAAGCTTCTATTGAACCCCCAAAATAACCACAACATATATATAAGCATATGAGTGTCACAGAGGAGTGCTACTCAGCATGGCAATATATATTTAAAACCAGAGACAGAACATAAAACACAGACAAAGCTCAGTTTTAGCACATCCAGTGAAACTCATACACGGTACAGTGCCTAAATATATATGTATAAATATCTATTAAGTAAAATGGTCTTTTAGTTTGACATTTTTGGCCAAAATTGTTGTAAGCCCTTGAGCCAACTTCACGGCAGACCACAATTCAGGGGTCCCTAACGCTAATATAAATTCTTAATAACCTGTGTAATAACAGGAAGAATGATTTATAGTAAATCTGTCAATATTAGTTGCAAAGTTCTAAGTCCGATTGAAGCCTTTATTAACCTGTACATTACCAGGAAAAGCACTCTGTATTAGAGTTGTCACAACCATCCTGCAAGCAAACAAGTTCCCCTGTGTGGAAGATGCTATGGAGTGAGCCCTTAACCATTTAAATGTGGGAGTGGGGGAGCTTCAATTAAGTAGGAGGTTGCCACCCTCCAAACAGCCAAGACTAGCTGAAACACAATTGTAAAATATACTGGACACCTAACAAGCTCGTATTGAACCCCCAAAATAACCACAACATATATATAAGCATATGAGTGTCACAGAGGAGTGCTACTGAGCATGGCAATATATATTTAAACCCAGAGACAGAACATAAAACACAGACAGGGTTGTGACAACTCTAATACAGAGTGCTTTTCCTGGTAATGTACAGGTTAATAAAGGCTTCAATCAGACTTAGAACTTTACAACTAATATTGACAGATTTACTATAAATCATTCTTCCTGTTATTATACAGGTTACTAAGAATTTATATTAGCGTTAGGGACCCCTGAATTGTGGTCTGCCGTGAAGTTGGCTCAGGGGCTTACAACAATTTTGGCCAAAAATGTCAAACTAAAAGACCATTTTACTTAATAGATATTTATACATATATATTTAGGCACTGTACCGTGTATGAGTTTCACTGGATGTGCTAAAACTGAGCTTTGTCTGTGTTTTATGTTCTGTCTCTGGTTTTAAATATATATTGCCATGCTCAGTAGCACTCCTCTGTGACACTCATATGCTTATATATATGTTGTGGTTATTTTGGGGGTTCAATAGGAGCTTGTTAGGTGTCCAGTATACAACTAGAAGTCACAAGAATAAATTTATGTTTCTATAATCATGAATTGATTTATTATTTATAATATACAATAAGTAGTTGTAATATTAATCTAATATACCAATTTCGTCTGTCCATCTTCCCTGTGCAGTTTTGCAATATAATTGTGACAATGAATATGGTATTAATGCATATGGTTTTATTAGTTTTGATCCAATATGCATTTACAATTTTATATTTGTTTTTTAATTAAATATACATTTTTCATTTTCTTTATATTGTTATTCATTTGAATTTTAATACATGTTGGATTTCACAATATTTACATCTAGTGTTATCACCAGTAATATTCCAGTGCCCTCTTGGGGCAAAAATGTATTTAATATGTTTTATTGCTGAAATCAGTATGCAAGGGGTTATCATATGTGTATGCTGGTTGATAATTGGTTGCCAGGCAATCTAAGGCCAAGTCCATAGTAGGCATGCGCTCGGGTACTTGCAGCGATCCGTGGCCTGCAGGGTTGCGCGACGGGGGGCGTGCCCATGTCACATGTGCGGTTTGCCCTCATTGGCTGAACCGCACACGTGAACTGGACGTCACGCGTCAAATACAAACAATTTTGTCTCCAAGTTTGGAAAGCGCCGTCTCTCATATGCATGCGCGCTCTATAGACATGCGCATTGGCGTCCATTTGTTTGTTTTTGGCGTGACTATGGCAACGGCCTTAGGGTATTAAAACACCATTTTAGACTTTTCCATCCACCTCTGATGAAGTCGCCACCTGGTGACAAAACACGTTAGGATGGCTGTAACAGGGACTTATCTTTGTTTAAATAAAGCTGCCGCTAGTGATCTGAGAAATCCATCAGAGAGCTTGTTAATTGCAGCTAGTCAATGAACTAGCTCCACCTGGCTTATCAGAGGAGGGTAAAAAAAGCCCTGCTGGGGACAGCCCAGAGTTACTCCTTAGCACAGTCAGAACTGTGCTGACAAAGGAGAGATGGCTTGAGCACAAAGGCTGTGCTGATAACAAGACACCCGGAGACCAGACCTATATTCCTGGACAAAGAGGACCCAGGAACCAGCCAGAGGCTGGGCTCTCACGGGAGCAGCAGGACTGCAACACCTACATCTCTCTCCTAGACCCTCTACAATCTGGCTTCTGCACTGCTCACTCCACTGATACAGCCCTCACTAAAATAACTAATGACCTCCATGCTGCCAAAGACAGAGGTCATTACACTCTGCTCATATTACTCGACCTCTGCAGCATTTGACACTGTGGAGCACCCTCTTCTCCTTCACATTCTCCATACTCTTGGCATTCGTAACAAAGCTCTATCCTGGATCTCCTCCTACTTCTCCAATTGTACTTTCAGTGTCTTTTTTTGCCAACACCTCCTCCTCCTCTATCGATCTCTCTGTGGGGGTACCAGAAAAAAGCCTGTCATGGGAGAACAGCACTTTTATCACCTTAATACCCGGATCCTTTGATTGAGTAAAGCAAGAGATAAAATAAATTGTAATTTATTTACACAATGAACATACACAGCTTGATATACAAAATATTACGAAAATACACTTACTCGGATGGGGCAAAATGAAACCTTCCATTCCTAAAATGAACTTTTCAGAAACAGAGTTTCTAGGCACAATTTCCCAGGAGTAGGGATTGTGCACAAACAGAGCCGCAAAACAGCCTTTGGCTAGGGGCTCCTCTCGCAACCACTATTTCTCCGCCGGTGCTGCTTGCTTCGTTCTACCACCATAGAATTGGTTTGGAAGTCCTTTCGTTCTTCCGAACTTTAGAAGCCGGATACAAATCTTGGTTACGATGTTAAAACTTTGCACCGCACGATAAATCTGATTTCCCGATCAGCTGCAGGGATTTTTAAAACAATCAAAACCCCTATCTTGACCCTCATTCTCTCCCGTCTCGACTACTGTAACCTCCTGCTGTCTCCCCTACAATCTATCCTAAATGCTGCTGCCAGAATCACTCTACTATTTCCGAAATCTGTCTCAGTGTCTCCCCTGCTGAAATCCATCTCATGGCTTCCTATCAAATCCCATATCACACACTCAATTCTCCTCCTCACTTTAAAAGCTTTATACTCTACTGCTCCTCCTTACATCTCAGCCCTAATTTCTCACTATACACCATCCCGACTCTTGCGTTTTGCTCAGGGATGTCTTATCTCTACTCCTTTTGTATCTAAAGCCCTCTCTGTGACGGTTCAGGGGATTCCTTCCCCTCCATGTGTGTAACGATGCGCGGAACACGCCCCCTGCGGCGTGTCCCTTCCTTACCTGTTTACTTCTGATCGCCGCCCTCTAGCTGCGAGTCAAGATCCTGTGTCTTTAAGGATTCTGAAGCAAGCAACGCCATCTTGCTTTCTGGCAAACCCTGCCCTCTTCCTCCTGACAGGAAGTAAGCCTCTCTTTGACTTTCTCTCTGCTATTAGTCTTTTGCTACCAGCCCTGGTGCCTGCTAGTACTCATCGCATACCTGCCTGAACCTCCTTGGGACCTTTACTTACAGTATCTCCTGTGGATTCCGGAAGACTGGGACAGTCACTCTTATACTACTAAGGTTAGTTTACCGTCGGGTAGTGTAGGTACCTGCTAAGACGGGTTCACCTTGACGTGGTAGCAGGGCTTATAATTCCTTGGCCAATGGATTAGACTAAGAACCCTTATGTTTATTTAGTTTCGCTGCACCTTGCTGTTTTTGTTACTATGCCTTTAAGAAGTCTGGACGTTCTCCAAGAAGCAATTCCCTTCTCTGGATGTTATCTTGTGCTCTGGACTCCATGCCATGCCCATGTTCCTGGTTTCCGTTTCCAGACTCCCGTGCTGAAGCGTTGGCTTCCCAGCAACCCCCGCGTTGGTGCCTGAGAACGCGCGCACTCCCGCTCTGCTGTCAGAGCATGCGCGCACATGCAGCTGGATCACTCGTGTCTCTGAGTAGGCACCGCACCTCCGGACGTGTCGCGCATTCTCATGCGCGCGGCGCGGTCACGTGACTACGTGCGCCGATCCCAAGCTGCGCGGCAACTTACTCCCTTCGTATCCCCTGCGGCCTCCTCACCTCGCTACTGGGTCCTTCCCTTTCTCTCTGCGCTTGTGAGGAGAGCACAAGTGTGACATTATGCTCGGCCAAACAAACGGACCCCCAGAGGTGGCCCCGTCTGTCTCCATGTTCCATGCCATGTTCGTGTCCATGTTCCTGAGGCCTGCTGCTAGCTCCATGCAGAGGCCCGTTCCTGTACCCCTGTAATGTTGGGAGATCCTATAGTCCCCCCTAGTCTAGTAAGGATCGTTCGGAGTCCGATCCTGAAGGGGGGGATACTGTAAGGAATCGGGGAACACGCCCCCTGCGGCGTGCTCCCTCCTTACCTGTCGCATCTCAGTTCCCGCTCTCCTTATAGAGCATGCACGCACCCGCGGTTCCCTACTCGTAGCACGGAGCCCGGCCACCCCCGGTCGCGTCACGCATTTTCTCACGCGTGTCGCGTACACGTGATGGCGTGCGCCGCCCTCCAGCTGCGAGTCAACTTCACGCCCCCTTGTGGCATATTCTCTACCCATGCCTAGTTTATCTGATGTCTCTCTGAATGGCATGCGCCGTCCTCTAGCTGCGAGTCAAGATTCCCTGTTGATTCTCTGTGTGGCGGGCGCTGCCCTCTAGCTGCGAGCATTCCTTCCTATGCATCGCTGCCCCTAAGTCTCTTGGATCGCTCGGAGTTCGATCCTTAAGAGGGAGGTACTGTAACGATGCGCGGAACACGCCCCCTGCGGCATGTCCCTTCCTTACCTGTTTACTTCTGATCGCCGCCCTCTAGCTGCGAGTCCAGAGCCCTTGTCCTTTTAAGATCGAAGCAAGTCAACGCACATCTTGCTTTCTGGCAAACCCTGCCCTCTTCCTCCTGACAGGAAGTAAGCCTCTCTTTACTTTCTCTCTGCTATTAGTCTTTTGCTACCAGCCCTGGTGCCTCTAGTACTCATCGCATACCGCCTGAACCTCCTTGGAGACCTTTACTTACAGTATCTCCGGTGGATCCGGAAGACTGGGACAGTCACTCTTATACTACTAAGGTTAGTTTATACTACGTCGTAGTGTAGGTACCTGCTAAGAGGGTTCAACCTGACGGTGGTAGCAGGGCTTATAATTCCTTGGCCAATGATTAGATAGGAACCTATGTTTATTTAGTTTCGCTGCACCTTGCTGTTTTTGTTACTATGCCCTTAGAAGTCTGGACGTTCTCACCAAGAATCAATTCTTCTCTGGATGTTATTTGGCTCTGGACTCCATGCCATGCCATGTTCCTGGTTTCCGTTTCCGACTCCGTGCTAAGCGTGCTTCCCAGTCAACCCCGCTGTGGTGCTGAGAACGCGCGCTCACTTGCAACCACTCCCGCTCTGCTTCAGAGCATTTCCTTCGCACATGCCACTGATCACTCGTTGTCTCTGATAGGCACCGCACCTCGCGGACGTGTCGCGCATTATCATGCGCGACGCGTGGGGTCACGTGACTACGTGCGCCGATCCCAAGCTGCGCGCACCTACTCCCTTCGTATCCCCGCGGCCTCCACCACCTCGCTACTGGGTCCTTCCCTTTCTCTCTGCGCTTGTGAGGAGAGCACAAGTGTGACAATGTGTCCTGGCGCTGCGCTCCCCCCCTTGCCTCTGATATCCCTTCCTGCTTCCCCGTTCTGTTTTCTCCCTTTTTCCTCCCGCATTCTCCCTCTGCGGCATCCACTGACGCTCTCCCAGCATCTGTGCGCGTTCCCGCAGGACGCGCACGTCTTCTCAAACTCCCGATTCGCTCCGCAGTACTCCCGCTCACGGCCTCCCTCTGCTCCCGCTCCGGTCCCCTACCCTCCTGCAAATCACCTCCGGTTCTCTCTCCGCCCTCGGCGGTGCCCCACACCTCTTGACACTAACCTTACAGAGGGCGCGTGCACACGTCTCCTCTTGTAAACTTCCCCAGACCTGTGGCTCCGCCCTCATAATGCTGTACAGCTACTCCTCTCTGATCTACCTGTCTCCTCCCTCTCTCCTTCTCACCTATCCCTGCTGCCGCTCACTTCACCCTCGCTCTCCTCCTCTCTCCCATTGGTGTTCCCTCCTTATAACCCGTCTGTCCTCAGCCTCATTGCTCTGCATAGCTTCTTGTAACTCTGTGTGTGCAGTCCTAGCTTGGCTCACTGTTTTTTCAGTGTTTGTTCCTGGCTACTGCTTACCTTTGATCTCCCTGGCTTGAACTCATGCTTTGTACTGGATTACCCTCCTCTCCTGCCCCTGAACCCTGCTTACGGATACGACCTTGCTGACTTCTGTTATCCCTGGACTACTGGATTAACGGACATTACGATCCTGCTCTCTATACCCCTGACTCTGGCACACGGACATCACCATCCTTCTTTGAAAACCAAGCGTTGCAATATATCTAACCATCTTCTACAGGCCCGGCATTGCCATACCACACACTCCGGGCACGCCTCACTGCTGTGGTTGCGTGGTAAAACCCTTCCCACCTCAGTACTGGGGACTGGCCAGGTCTGCGGGCATACAGGAGTTTCATTATGCAGAGCCCAACAAATGCAGAGCCCAACAAATGCAGACCCCCCCTGAGGTGGGTCAAGTGTTTCTCTTTGGAACATTTACAATTTGTGAGCAACCAGTTGACCTCTATCTCCCAGCAACTAGCTAACCTCTCTTCTTCCAGGAAACTCCAGTGGCTCCGTCACCCCTTTTGCTATGGACTATGGTAATTGGACTCCATATTCCACCTCCCAACCGTTATTATGGGGACCCCCTCGCTTGCCGCGATTTCTAAACCAATGTGAGGTGCATTCGAAATGTCCCCTCTCATTTTCTCCGGCCGCTCTAAGGTGCTTAAATTACGCCTTGCTCACCGGCGACTCCCTCGCTTGGGCTTCACCCCTCTGGGAACATAAGACTAAATTAACCCTAAATTCAGGCGTGAATTCCAACAAGTATTTGACACTCCCGCACGACGGGAGACGGACGTTTTCTCTCTCTTTCATATCTCACAGGCTCGAAGATCTGCTGCCAAGTACGTGATCGAGTTCCGTAAGCTCGCCGCGGAGACTCAATGAAATGATGAGGCAATCGCCGGCGCACACTGGCACGGTCTCTCTGACACCTTGAAGGATGATCTTGCAACTCATGCCCTGCCGGCCTTCCTCCCTGGAGGAACTGAGCACTCTCATTATACGAATGGACCGACGCCCCAGAACGACGCGGCATAGGAGACACTGTTCCTGTTCTCTTTTTTTTCCCTGTTGTCTCTCACAGGTCGCCCTCTTCGCCTCTCCTGCATTGGACGCCCCAGAGCCGATGCAAATCGGTGGCCAACAACTTCGGGCCGTGAGAGAAATGCGACCCGCAGCAGAAGGAACTCTGTTTCTACGTGGTTCTTCCGAACATCTGCCTCCAGAACTGTTCCCTGAAGCCGGGAAACAGAAACACCAGTAAAGGAGAGGTGTTTCTACTGGGTACGGTCCTCTTCTCGCCCCTCTCTCCCTGAGGATCTCCCAAAGAGCTCATGCTTCCTGTTACGCTGGAGGGCCCTGACCTCCTACGGGAAGTAGAATTTTTCATTTCTCTGGATCTGGCGGTAACTTCCTGGATCATACCTTCGCCTCTGAGAACCAAATTCCCCTGGCAAGAGAAAAGCATCATTGGTATCGAGGCTATCGTGGTCGCCCGTCGCTCCCAGCCGCATTCATCATCTGGGAGTCCATTCCTCTCCACTTTGGCCGACGTTCTAAGGAGGTAATATTTTTTTTGATTCTTCCATTCTCCCACCGTTCACCTTATTTTAGGATTGCTGGGCTGCAACTCCACAATCCGCGCATTGATTGGCTGGCACCTTACCTCTCCAATGGCCTTCCTCCCGCTGAGTCAGTCTCTACTCTCCGTCTGTTGTTGCGGTGCTCGCCGGTTTGGATTCCGTTCCTTCCACTCTCCTCGATTCTCCGACCGTGTATCATGAGTTCCTGGATATGTTCAAACAAAGTACAGGCTGAAGTTCTGCCTCCCCATCGTCCATACGATTGTCCTATCAATTTAATTCAGGAACCATTCCTCCCGAAGTCCGAAATCTTACCCCTTGGTCCGTTCCAGAAACTGAGCTATGACGTCTTACATCCAAGAAAATTTGGGAGAAAGGATTCACCCGCAATTCTACCTCCCCCGCTGGGCAGGCTTCTTCTTCGTGAAGAAGAAGGATGGATCGCTAAGACCCTGTATCGACTTTCGCGACTCAATAAATCACGTAAAGAATCGTTACCACCTCCTTCACCTAATCTCTGAATTTTTCGATCGCCTCCAAGGAGCCTCTATCTTCTCCAAGCTCGATTTAAGAGGGGCCTATAATCTCATTCGCATAAGGGAAGGGGAACGATGTGAAAACTGTGTTAATATACGCAATCTGGACATTATGAGTATCTAGTATGTCCTTGGATTATGCAATGCTCCTGCCGTCTTCCAAGAGTTCATAACGACATCTTCCAGGATGTATTGGGAACATTTGTTATCGTATACTTGATGACTTCTCATTTTTCTAAAACTTATAGAAACACATTCACCATATACCCAAACGGGTGCTTTCTATGGTCCGTGCTAACCGCCTATACGCCAAGATGGAGAAATTTTTTGTTCCACCAGCGTCTACTGCCTTCCTAGGCTATATTATCTCTAATCAAGGATTTTCTATGGACCTAGAGAAATTGAAGTCTGTTTCTGACTGGCCGCGCAAATTCTCTCAAGGCCATGCAGCGTTTTCCGGCTTGGCCAATTTTTACAGGAAATTCATCCGTAATTGTTCTTCCATTGCTCTCCCCATCACTGCCTGACCAAAAAAGAACCGACCCTACGTCTTGGTCTCCAGAACCATTGACACATTCGACTTTCTCAAAAAAGCCTTCGTCTCTGCACCT
The DNA here is from genome assembly GCA_036426205.1 of Ascaphus truei. NCBI lineage: Eukaryota > Metazoa > Chordata > Amphibia > Anura > Ascaphidae > Ascaphus > Ascaphus truei. The sequence continues at coordinate 2,638 of WSYH01000167.1, read as the reverse complement.
CCTACGTCACCCGGATACCTCCTCCTCTCCCTCACATTGGAAGTTGACGCCCTCGATGTGGGACCGGTCAGTCCTTTCTCAGATCTTCACCCCAGAAAAACTCCATCCCTGTGGTTTTTTTTGTCGAAATTTCTCGTCTGCCGAAGAATTATGATGTTCGAATCGTGAGCTATGGCCATTAATTGGCTCTCAGGAGTGGAGGCTCTTTTAGAGGGCACAAGGAACCTATTGCCATCCTCACCGACCACAAAAAATTGCTGGATATCGAGGGGCTCGACGATTATTATACCGCAGCCCCGTTGGTCTCTTTTTTTTCCCCGTTTCAACTATACCATTTCGTATTTTCCAGGTACCAAAAATATCAAAGCGGACGGGTCTCCTCTCGCCATTCCGCCTCGAGAATGAATCCAATGAGTCCATGAACCTATTCTTCTGCCAGTGCATAATCTCTGCCAATAATTTTGATGTGTTGGGTGAAATCAACAAGGCCCAGGTTTCACATTCCCACAGGTTCAGGGTACGAGGGACGCTTATAAGCGCTCCACGATTTTCGCCACAAGATCTTACTTTGGGGAACATTCTTCTAGATCGGCCGGTCATCCAGGCTTCAAGGAAAGCGGATTCTTATTAAACGGACATTTTGGTGGCCTAGATAACAAGGACATTTTTGATTTCACTAGTGCTTGTCCGGTATGTCCCCATCACAAACCTTCGGTCATCTCTATGCCTCTTCCTAGTCCCGGAGCAACCTTGGAAAACACATCTCTATGGACTTCATTGTCGAACTTCCCAATTCTAAGGATGAATACCATTCTTGTTGTGGTAGACAATTTTCTAAACACGCTGTGCAGGTCGCCTAGACCTCCTGCCTAGCCATAGCTTTCTTTGTCCACTGGGTGTGGCTGCTTGCCTTCTGTTGGCTCTGGGTTCCTCTGTCTGTCTGTCTTCTTGTTGCTCCGCTCTCTGTCTTATAGCTCTGCTTCCTGTCGTTTCCTTTGCCTTGCTTGAAGTCAGACTCCTATTGCACATGCCTCTGATCCTGATCTGTTTTCTGTACCTGAGCCTGTATTTATAGAAGTCTGTTTCACAGTAAAGCCCTTGCTGGTAATCTGGTCTTGTCCCCTGTTTGTTTCCTGTTCTCAGTCCCTGCCCCCAGACCTGTCCTTGCGCCCCTGTCCTGTTCCAGTCTTCCTCGTTGCCGACCTCTGCTTGTTACCTGACTTCGCTAACTGCACGCCTCTCGGACTACTGCTTGTTACCCTGACTTCGCTAACCTTCCGCCTGCCTCGACTCTCTGCTTGTACCTGACTTTGCTACCCTGCCGCCTGCCTGGACCCTGACCTTGTTGACCCCTCTATGCTCTTGCTGTTCCGCCTCCCGAGATCCTACCCTCCACAGAGGTAATGAATCTCTCGTGCCTTGACATAAAGCAAGGCCACTTTCTTAACCTCGTAAAAAAAAAAAAAAAGTCTGGAACAATTCTTCTTCTCGCTTGCACCCTTTCCGGCCTGCTGCCGCAGACCTCCCATGGTTAAGATAAGTACTTTTGTTTCGGTGCCTGAGAACGCGCGCACTCCCGCTCTGCTGTCAGAGCATGCGCGCACATGCAGCTGGATAAGTCGTGTCTCTGAGCTTGGCTCCGCACCTCCGGACGCGTCGCGCATTCTCATGTGCGCGGCGCGGTCACGTGACTATGTGCGCCGATCCCATGCTGCGCTGCAACTTACTCCCTTCGTATCCCCTGCGGCCTCCCCACCTCGCTAACGGGTCCTTCCCCTTTCTCCCTGCGCTTGTGAGGAGAGCACAAGCGTGACATTATGCTCGGCCTAACAAACGGACCCCCAGAGGTGGCCCCGTCTGTCTCCATGTTCCATGCCATGTTCGTGTCCATGTTCCTGAGGCCTGCTGCTAGCTCCATGCAGAGGCCCGTTCCTGTACCCCTGTAACGTTGGGAGATGCTATAGTCCCCCCTAGTCTAGTAAGGATCGTTCGGAGTCCGATCCTGAAGGGGGGGATACTTTAAGGAATCGGGGAACACGCCCCCTGCGGCGTGCTCCCTCCTTACCTGCCGCATCTCAGTTCCCGCTCTCCTTATAGAGCATGCTCGCACCCGCGGTTCCCTACTCGTAGCACGGAGCCCGGCCACCCCCGGTCGCGTCAAGCATTCTCTCACGCGTGGCGCGTACACGTGACGGCGTGCACCGCCCTCCAGCTGCGAGTCAACTTCACGCCCCCTTGTGGCGTATTCTCTACCCATGCCTAGTTTCTCTGATGTCTCTCTGAATGGCATGCGCCGTCCTCTAGCTGCGAGTCAAGATTCCCCGTTGATTCCCTGTGTGGCGGGCGCTGCCCTCTTGCCTAGTTTCCCTGATGACTCCCTGTATGGCGTGCGCCGCCCTCTAGCTGCGAGTCAAGATTCCCTGTTGATTCTCTGTGTGGCGCGCGCTGCCCTCTAGCTGCGAGCCTACCTTCCTATGCATCGCTGCCCCCTAGTCTCTTGGATCGCTCAGAGTTCGATCCTTAAGAGGGGGGTACTGTAACGATGCGCGGAACATGCCCCCTGCGGCGTGTCCCTTCCTTACCTGTTTACGTCTGATCGCCGCCCTCTAGCTGCGAGTCAAGATCCTGTGTCTTTAAG
>WSYH01014521.1:0-15508 GCA_036426205.1 Ascaphus truei | reverse complement strand
CGCGATTGCTGGAAGTCATCTCAATTCGATTTTTCCAGCGACTGTAGCCTGAGGTCGCTGTCGCCGGCACTATAAGCGTAGCCTTATGACTTATTGCCACCAATTGCATGGGAAATTGTTTTAGTATGAAACTGAATAGTAAATTTGTCTGTTATGGAATGAGTGGGATTCTTGGAATAAGTACCGTATCTGGGTTTGCTACACCAATCACTTTTGCTTCAATTATATGTGCTTGTTTTCGAGTAACAGTAACTGCACCATTATTTATATACCTCTCTCCCAACAAATTCTTTACCCCTCAATAAAAAACACACACACAAATCCTCTATCTACTCCTTCCTACTGCTGGGGATCTCCCCTAAGCCTGAACCCAGACATTTACACCTGCTCTCACCCATGCGCCTCCCTGCCATCTCTTCCCCTGTAAATGGTGTTAACTCATCCCACAAATCAAGCATCCCAATAGCCTGCGCTCATGGCTATTGTCCCACACCCACAGTAACTCTTACCACCCATTGTGGCCAAGCATTGCCATCTACAGCACTTATTCCCTCACCTGCTGTCTCTATAAATCTCCCATCTTACCACTTAGATTGTAAGCTCTTCGGGCAGGGATTTCCTTTCCTATTGTCTGAATTTGCTGCACTTACTGTATTATTATAATTCCCCGTACTGTATTCTTTGTGAAGCTCTGAGTACACTTTTGGCGCTATATAAATAAAGACATACAATACAGTAAGTTTTGTACCATTACATGTCCTCTCAATAGCCTTAGGTTTCTAAGGAGCATGATAATGACTAATTTATTACGTTTCAGTTCATGAGGAGGCATTGCGGTTGGAGTAAGACTGTTTAAATATTCTTCTGTGAATACAAGTTGATCAGCCTTTTCGTCACTCACAATAGTATCCACACATTGCTGTAACGATCAGTATGATGATAATATAATATATTATAAGTATCTACCCAATTTGTCAGTTTTTTTTACAACCGCATCGTGATCTTATAATCATTACCTAACACTTTGCTTTATATTACAAAATATTAATACTTTTATTGTCAATGGCCATACCATGTTTAACACACCTGTTCTTGTCTGATCACCAAAATTATGCAACATTGGGCATGTTTAGTACTTGGATGAGTGACTGCTTGGGAACAGTATTTTTTTTTTCTTATATAGATTGTTTCATACATCCTAAAATATATATACATACAAAATAAAGTTCCTAGCGCTAATAAGTCCAAGATACCGTGATCTTAAAGGCAGTCTCTGATCTTTTAGATGGAAGATGGGCTTGGTAAAGATGTTTCAGATGGGAAGATGTCTTTTTGGTGTGGATTTTCACAGCATCTGGAATAACAGATAATGGACACACTTGATTGCGTAGCGTGTTTTCACATTCAGTCCCTATCTCTAGCTATGAAGAATCTTACTCACATAATGGACGCCTGCATATTCAGTGGAGAGAATCTGTGCTTGATCCACTTCACATCAGCTCTTCTCACGGACCCCACGTGGGATGATTAGCTGGAGTACACCTCGTTCAGTGGCGGCGTCGGTGGTGGTGACAATGCACCCCCACGAATATGGAATAAGGGGTAGACACAATATAGTGTAATACGAACACACGCTTTAATACAGGTTAAAAACAGTAAAAACCACACTCACATGTTCCATGAGTGTGTAGAGACATACACAATGCCGTCCGCAACTTGAAATCTCCTCGTTGCGCGACAGAGAGGATCACTGCACACAGACCCGCTGTCGACTGCGCGTGTGACGTCAGTGATGCAGGGAACTCTCTTCGCGTGTAGAGTACGAGTGCTGGGACGGCTCACAAAGCTAGGCTCCTCCTCCCATTAGAGGGTTATTTCTATTTGTTTGCCTATCCTAAAATATATATATATATATATATATATATATCAGGTTGGAATCTCTGCTCTGGCTGCATGAACACACTGGAACTGGGATAAATCACCTCCCTGCTGCAGCCCCCAGTCTGGATGGACTCCTAGGGCTCAGTTGTGATGTTATTCAGTGTCCCAGGGGAGCAGTGGAAGGGCTCAAGTGACACCGTGAAAAAGAGCACACACTGCGTTCAGCAGCTGATTTGTACCCCAACACACCGCTGTACATGGGATTCCCAGGTTGTCTGCGATCGGGGTCAGGTATGCTCCTGAGGAAGTTGCTTCCTAGCGACGAAACGCGTGGAGCTGTTCTGATTGGTGGTTCTGGTAGTGACATCATTTGATGCGCTGCATCTAGCCCTGGCCCCATCACAGACCACCTGGGAATCTCCTGCTCAGCTGTGTGTCGGCATACACAACAGCTGCTGAATGCTGAGTGCGCTCTTTTTCACGATTTAAACATTTATTAACGGTCAGGAAGAATTTTCATTCTGATTTTATGAGTGATCGGACAGTTTTTTCGACCAAATTTAGTCAATCATATAGATCAGTCGAAACCATTATCAAGCGGCATTGGGGCATTCTAACATTTGACCCAATTTTGGAGGGTCATTTGGAGAAACATCCCTCTGTGATCTACAGAAGAGCAGATAGTAACAAAAATGTATTGTCTCCCAGTAGATTGAGACCTCTATCCAAACCAGTCCTTAGTTGGAAGCCATCTAGGAATTATAAATGCAATAGAGGGAAGTGTATCACATGCACTTTTCTGGACACTAAGAAGAATTTTGCATCATTTGTTAATAGTGAGATATTCCCTGTCAAAGGCTTCATAAATTGTCAAACTACCTTTGCAGTATACGTACTCACATGTGGATGCGGCCTACTGTATGTTGGACGCACCACTTGGCCATTATGTATACGATTCCTTGAACATAGGAGAAACATTCTTAATGGTGTTACCAATAATTTTGTATCAAAAAACTTTCTCCTTGTCACAGTAAGACACTGAAGGTCTTAAGGTTATGGGACTGGAACTGATCCTCCCATCCACCCTGGTGGGTGACAAAGTTAAGGTGCTTTCTCGTAGAGAGACCTTCTGGATTTTCAAGCTACAAAATCTGACACCAGGGGTCTAAATGAGAATCTTGACACTACCATAGTCTACTTATTTATGGACCAGTATGAACGACCCCACATTGTGCATGACTCCCCTTATGCACACCACATTATGAAGTATCTGGATATATAGATGATGTGTTCGTGGTGTGGGGGGGGGGGGGGGGGCTCTGAGGATGAGCTCATTCAGTTCGTGGAATACCTCAACTACATACCTGCGAACATTATGTTTACAGTTAAATACAACACCAGTGATATTGTTTTCCTTGACACAGTAGTATACAAGGGTCCTACATCTTTGCATATGAGGATACACCACAAATCTACAGACCGTAATACTCTACTGCTGGCGAGTAGCCATCACCCAGGTGCTCTCAAAAGGTGACTGCCTTATTCCCAGTTCTTCCGGGTGCAACGAATTACAAGCAATGAGGAGGAATGCAAGAAGGCGCTGCAAGCGATGTCATTAAGGTTTCTGAATAGGGGCTATGACACCAAAGAAGTGGAAGAAGCTCTGTTAAGAGCTATGGGCACCCCCGTGATCAACTACTGAAACCAGTGGCCAGGACAGATGCATTGGACCGTTTTAACATCAATACCACTTTCACCACTACCTCTGGTATCATCAGGAGCAGCATCTTGAAGCATTGGCACGTTTTGGTGGTGGATTAAAGAATTAGCAAAACCTTCAAGAAGCCACCTTTGTTCTGCTACAGAAGGGGACAGAACATTGGAGACACCCTTACCCAGGCGGACCCAGTATCCAAATATAGCAGCCCCAGCAATTGGCTCTCTAGACCTTCTGGTGTACATAAGTGCCACGGCTGTACCAACTGCCAGCACTTGATCTTAGGAAAGAATTTCCATCATCCACACAGTTGCAAAGCCATTAGAATCAGGGACTATCTTAATTGCAAAAGCAAATTTGTGCTGTACATGATTCGATGTCCATGGGGTCTGCACTACATTGGCAAGACCACATGGATGTTCAAAGAACGCGTGTGCTTCCACCGTTCATCTATTAGAAAAGCCCTGTCGTATACCAGCAGTATTAATGAGTTCACGTTGCAGCCAGTAGCCAGGCACTTTAAACAGTGCAAACATAGCCTAGCCACACTTAGATGCATGCCAATACTACAGGCACATGCTCAGCCGCGTGATGGTGACAGGGGCAAGTTGCTGCTACAGTTAGAAATGCGTATGATTTATGAGTTGAACACTATGGCTCCTCGTGGCCTTAACAAGGATTTTAAACTAGGCTGCTTTTTGTGATCTTGTGCTCACCGCTGTGTGTTCTAGTCTCTAGTATCGGTGCATTGTGACATAACGCAACAGCATTGATGTCTGCGAAGTGTGTGTAAGAATTATAGAATAATAAATAGTGTATTAATAAATAAACTAATATTTCTATGGACATAAACATGGTGTTTTTAGTGATATTTTTGGCTAAATCTTTGTCCATCACACCTTTGACAACAGGACACCTACTGGTGCCGTGTGTGGCAGTGCTGCCTTATGTATTCATTATGTCACCCACGCATCCAGGAAAACTGTTTTTATCTCCCCATGTGTCCTTTTCACTAAACACTCCCCTCACTTGAAATGTCTTGCAGGGAGTATTCAGGTAATTTCGGGCGCCCGTGCTGCTGATTATACAGGCTGGCCATGATTGCTGCATACGGAAGGGTGCGCATGTGCAGGGACTGTTATATCCAGTTACCAAGGTTACTAGATGCCACAGGATCGTTCCCCAGCAACAGAGGAAGTCATCATTTATTTACACATAAACGGACCGCCTCCGTGTGGTCACATGCACAATTGAATGACTCATTTACTTCCGACAAACAAGATGGCCACCGCAGAACAGAGATGCTGTCTGATGACATGGATCTCCCTGTCTTTCTGATTAGCTCCCTCTAATTGGATACACCTGGTGCATTATGGGTATAAATACACTCCTGGGTGCCATTGTCTTCTAGCACTCCCTGAGGAAGGTCCTTTCTGGACCGAAACGATGGTTTGATCTGTGCTGATGTATTGTCTTTAATACAATTTATTTACCATATTGCTTTGAGTGCTGCTTCTTTGTTTTCTCGTCTGGGAAAGCATTGGTTCATATATATATATATATATATATAAAACACAAAAAAAGCCTGCAACAGACCATAAATGAAAAGTGCTAAAGCCAGTGAGGTAAAGTGTAAGAAATCAACACTACTGGCGGTGCTAGGGATAAGTAATATGTGGAAACGGAAACAACGAGAAAAGAATCCCAGGGTAGCACTCTAAGGGAAGGGAAGATCCAAAACTAATGTGATTTAATACATTTTGATATTTTTTTGTATGCTAGAGTGCTACCCTGGGATTCTTTTTAAATGGGTGTACACCACCCCAAAGGAAATACAAAGTATTTCAATGCCCCAGAAGAAGTCTAAACTCAGACGAAACAAGTAGGGCGAGGATCTCTTTGTAGATCTCCCTATTTTATTCAGTACTTTTAACTGTCTTTCTATTTGCTGCAAAGCCTTATTTAAAGGCTATTGGGACTGTTATATCAATCTCAGAATTGAGCCCTGTGGCTAATCTCACCGAGTGAACGGAGCCAGCGGTATCCCCGTTTAGGGGAGTGACATCACCATCAGAGGACCCACGCAACTGCTGATTACAGCTGAGCAGTGAAGCTTCCGCGTCCGAGCACACAGACGGAGTGAGCGGTTCCTGAGATTATCAGTCCCTTTGATGCAGCGATCTGAAAGCATTTTACTGATATGCCTGTTATTTCTGCTACATTGTAAGTAGCCTCTGTTGCTTGCGCAATAATTTTATTCAGAACGCACTTCACCATATTGGTATCTTTTTCCTCTATAGGTACATCTCGTTGTGGAATTCGAATATAGGACTTGTTCACGTATTTATCCTTCAGGTGTTGTATATCCATGCACCTGTGTCTCTGATTTGCGCCTTTTGTGGGTTTTTTTTGTACTATATATATATATATATATAGCAACTGTAAATATTACTGTATGTTCACGCAAGCAGAGTGACGCGCCCGAGGACATTTCACCCTTTTTCTACCCATATTCATACAGAGGTTGGTGAATCACCTCTGAAAGACTCAGGCAGCGGAACTGCATTGTGGAAAGGACTGAAGCTACACATTGAATAGTAGGCTAATTTTTTTCTGGCGCAAATTTTCCCTCTTTTTCCATTAATTTTGAGTGGGTACAGAATAGAAAAATGTAACACCCCAAAGATGCAAGCATTGCTGTGAAGCGGAGAAAGCGTGCGTGCATGTGCATTTTATTCAGCCGGTATTGGGGCACATGGTATCTGTTCACCAGTGGGGTTTTTTAAACTTTTTTTTGGTTAAGGAACCCTATAATTATATTGTGAAATTCTGAGGAACCCCAACCCGCTCAAATAGCGGGTATAAGATCAGACGCATTGTAAATTCTTCTGTATTTGGTACAATTTTAAAATGACCTGAAAATTGCAGGGAATCCTTTAGGGGTGCTGTGGGAACCTAACGTTCCTAGGAACCCCTGTTGCAAAACAGTGCTGTACACAGTGTGTGGTGTGGGCTTGTTATAGACAGATGTGTGTTTCTTTGTCAGGCACCTGTACAAAATCTTGGACAGCTGCAAACAGCTGACGGTGTCACAGGGGAGCAGCGAGGAGGACACAGCGGGAATGGTGACCATTATAACAGGATTTCAGCTCGATGACACCGATGCCTTCTCTGCCCCCATGCAGGTGAGTGTGGCATCATGTTCCCTGTTACTGGGTATCTGCGATGGATCCCTGCATCCGCTTCCCTCACACATAGCGAGGACTCTCTGAGAATAACCTCTGTAAAGGTCCGAGGTGCCCTTGAAGGGAGCTGCGGCTTTGTCAGTTGTTTACGGGATGAGGAGAAGTGGGTGTTAGCGAAGCTTAGCTTGGCAATGTGTAGCCAGCCCCTCTGTATTCCATGTATATAGTCATTTCTGCTGGGTACTGAATCCTGAAAAAGGATGCCAGGTGAAATCATTCACATTGATTCTCTTATAAACACACGTGGTATAGTTGGATGAGAAATGGTGTTCAAAATCACATGTATACACTATCCAAAACTTTTTGGTATAAGTCCATAAGTGTCCAGGGTGCTGTATATTAGTCCACAATGAAACAGTCCATATAGATATGTATACCGAAGAGAGAGAGGCGACTAGTGGTGTCCACCTGACAACCACAATGAATGGCACAAATACTTTCCTCTATATGGCATAGAATGTATTAATAAATGCTAAAGCAAGGTAATTGGATACAGGGCTGAGGCCCATTACCTGTAAGCTTACTGCCAGGACAATCCAGCCACTCCAGGGCGTGCAATCCGTTGTATAGTTGTACTAAACCCCGGTTTACAAACACACACACTGAAGAATCTGAGATCCAGATCAGATTAACACCTTAACATGCTCATTATCTCGGACAATAAGTCAATCCCCCGTGGAGATAACAGGCATGAAGCATGAGAGAGGATTACTTTACCACGTCTGTTTCTCTGAGAGTGCGATTTAGGCTAGATCCCCGCTGCCTGCTACAGCGTGCGCTGCAGGGATAAGAACCGCCCCTCAATGGGGCCGGGGCCACTAACTGCCTTAGCCGCCGCGCAGCCAGATTTTCTGAAGGCAGTAAAACTGTTCAGAACAGGCGACGGAGCGCTGGCCACGCCCACCGGCGGTTCAGCCAATGAGGGCAAACCTGCCGGGTGACGTCATGGCTGCGCCGCCACGCCTCCGCCACCTCCCCCCTGTCTTTCCCCTGCAGCTCTGCACAGACCGGAGAGCAGAGCCTGGCAGGCGCGAGCGTGCGGCACCGGGCCGTAGCCATAATCTGCTCTGACGCGGACGTGCTCAGTTTGCAGCAGATTGGGAGCTATGGGACATATTTAGTAAGCGGAGCTCTTCCGTATATCACCGTGTGGCCCCGGAAGACACGTGATGGCCCATTTAAGTGAATGTGCCGTATGGTGTTTTATCGAGGAGCAGCGCCGTGTCAATACCACGTGTTTGCTGTATCCGCCGCACCAACAATGAGCCTGTACTCTTCAGAGCAGGGAATCAATGTGCTTTTGAAGCAGGGGCGGCCACCGCCAGTCCTCAAAGGGCCACCAACAGGTCAGGGTTTCCTGATATCCCGGCTTCAGCACAGGTGGCTAAATCAGTCCTTGCTTCAGCACAGGTGGCTCAATCTTCGACCGAGTCACCTGTGCTGCAGCAGGGATATCCTGAGAACCTGACCTGTTGGTAGCTCTTGAGGACGGCAGTTGTCCGCCCCTGTTCTAAAGTCCCATCATGTGCCACAAAGTGTCAATGTTACGTTCTGAATTATGAATGAATTGCTTATTAAACCAAATAGGAAACAGGAGAAGTTCCTGAAGTTTAAAATTGCTTGTTCACTGCTGTGAAATTCGGTGGTTGAAACATTCATTAGTAATATCGCGCTTGGGGGCGCAAAACGCGTAGGTGGTTTTGTACCTCCATTTTTAACCATGAGTAATTCCAATGATATTTTCTGTTGGAGACTACTTCTCAAGCTCCTCTCAGTAGGGCCCTGCTTGTTTGAATTTCTTTCAACTTGGAGTTTAGGAAGGAACCTGTTTTGAAATGAGGGTTTTATTGCATGTGATTCAGATTTCAAAGCAGCATGGCTTCCTGGTAATGTCCTGCTGTGTCGTATGTACAAGTGACAATGTGTTATTGTTGCAGTCTGCGCTCCAGGCAGCCTCCAGCGCCGGCATAGAGATCAAGAACGTGCTGGATTTCTACAAGCAGTGGAAGGAAATGGGCTGAGCGTCCGAAGTCACAAGTGTTGGAGATAAACCTTCCGCTCTCCCCTTCTCAGCAGACGCAACCGCGGCGTCCGGAAAGCCGAAAACGGCGCCGATTTGGAAACAAAAAAACAAACAAAAAAACAGCGCCACATCGGCTGCAGCAAAAGATAAGCCAAAAAAGTATCCTGTGTCTCTCTCTTGCACAAACGCACATCTCCACAAACGTAACAGAGAGAGGGCCACGAGAATAAACATCAGAGGGAAAAGGCGTATGCCTTCCGCTAGCCGCTTGGGCTGGAAGAAGGCCTTTGGCATTCATCTTCTGCTGTATAACCCGAGTGTTGTCTGAAATGTGAGCACTGGCCCTGGGTAATCCATCTTCCAAACCTCTGGCTGTTTGGACAGGGCCGTAAACGAATCCTTCCCTCGTGTAACGTGTGGTGACCTAACCGGAAAGAATAAACGCTCCCCCTCCTTTACTCCCTATCCCAATGCCTGTTTGTCCCTTCACCCTAAATATTACCCCCCTCCTCCCCCCTCCTCATTCCACAATCCACGCTCCCTGTTTTCTTTCTTTCAGTTCTTGTCGGAAGGGTTCCTTTGGGTGCAAGCGCCTGTGCTCGAAAGGTCTGGAGAATAAAAATAAAGAAAACCGCGCTATTTTATTTAACACAAGGTCAAATATCCGTTCCTTTTTTTTAAAGTGCGATCTAACCTAGGAAGGCTGGATGGATGAGGCCGTTGGTATATGATCAGAAGAGCAAACATCTTATGTTACAACCACAACGTGGGTGTATATAGCATGTGTGAAACAATGCCGAAAATATCAGCGAGTCAAATGCAGAACAGGCCATTTGGCCGCGGCCGTCTCGCCGCGACCAAGTCAGCGCCGGTGTTTGGCCGCAAGGGGACCCTCTGCAGCCGCTTCTCCAGAAGGTTAGTTTTAGGGTAGGGGTTGGTTTTAGAGGTTAGAGTAGGGGTTTTAGGGTATGGGGTTAAGGTTTTTAGGGTAGGGGGTAACGTTGGTATTGGAGGTTAAGATTAGGGGCTTAAGGTTAGTGATTTTTTCCATGGCGGCGGATGATCCCTGCGGCAAGGTCACTAGCGGCGAGACGGCCGCGATCAAATCTCCTAGAACGCTTCAAATGTACCTCTAGTGATCATATTTGTTTCATCATAAAGGCGCATCCTTATTTGGGTTTCTTTCAGTTCGCGTCAGTTTAGTAGGGTCATAGGCACCTGCCGGGCACGCGGTGATCGCGTGTTACGTTATTGCTGTTTGCTATAGTCAGACGTGTGCAGGTATTTCTGAGCAGGGACGTTGGGGTTCCACCCATCCATCGGCTGCAGACCTGGATCCTTTGGAAGTGTCTAATGCATTGTACGTAATGGGGGATAGGCCTCTCTTTGCCACAGTGCAGAATAACATGCTTTTATGTACACATGCTCCATGTCCCATTGGCAGCCAATATTACCGTTCATCGTGGGCTCATTCAGAGGGGCAGTTTTTTCATAAATAAAGAGCAAAGTTGAAAGCGTGTGTGTTGACCCCGAGTAATATCCTAGCTGGTGAGATCCTTATCTACAACCTGTAGCTGAGCTACACTGCTCAAGGATCAGTATGGCTTTGTGCATGGTATAGAAGTGTCCTTTTACTTGTATTTTCAAGTTTTGGTCGGTGCTGCTGGACCTCTGAAAGCTGCAAAACATGCAAAATCCTGTGTTGTTTTTTTTTTTTTAATAAATCAGTTCTGTAGTATTAGATAATACTGTCTGCATTTTGTATTTTATTTGTTTCAATACCTAATGCCATTTTTTTTAATGATTTTTTTAATGTACTGATTATCCTTTTGTTTGCTACAGCAACCATTTAGAAAGTCATATCCACTTCTTCTTTTGAAGCAAGCTGACACACTTTTTTGAGCTCTGTCCTTTGGCAACAAAGTATTACAAAAATATCTGTTGCTATGTTCCAAACAGCAGACTGTCTATTACTCTGAAAGCTGTAACAATGTGTTACACGTAGTAATAATAATGTTACACATCAACTGCAGCATTTCACAGACTGCAGCAGTCAGAAGAAGGTGGCCATTTAGATTTTCTCTCTCTCTCTCTCTCTCTCTCTCTCTCTCTTTCTCTCTCTTTCTCTCTTATTACAGCTACTCATGCTGCATATAGTAAAACAAACAAAAGTGAAACTAGGAATCAAACTGATTGCCTGCTGTTCCTTATACTATTCGGGCCAGATCCATCAAGCAGTGGTAAGGAAAACGAGAGATGTACAGTATCTCCAAAAGCAAGTTGACCAAAAACGTACTGATTTTTGGAGATAGCACCCCCAATTTTCCTTACCACTGCTTGATGTACCTGGGCTGTTGTCTATATCGGTTGAGTGTGAGTTGGGGTTTTGAGATCGAGCTTTGTCTATATCGATCCTTACTTGTCTTACACATTTAATGCTGCTTTCATATCGGAAGGCAGGCCTTCTTTTCAGATGTTATGTCTTAAAACTGCAGACCAATATCCTACATCTGGGGTTTTTTTTTTTGTTTTTTTTTAAAATCAGTTCTGTACAATGAGAAAATACTTGTAGCATTTAAAAAAAAAAAAACTCATTTTTAATGTATTGTCATGTAACCACCATTTTTTATTCTATATAGTAACCATTTACAAAGTCACATCCCCTTCCTCTTCTGAAACAGGCTCTGGCACACTCTTTTTTGAGCCCTGCCCACTCTAGCAGTGCACCAATTGTATCTAGTGACTGCCTGGTCACATGATCTTCCCCACAGAACTTTGCATCTTTGGTCCTCTTCTGCTGCACTGATAGCCATTTAGTGAACCCCTGAGTCGAATCTTCGCCGATCGATCGGCAACATAGCTAATTACTTATCATTGTGTGGATTGTACTGATGCCACATATTAAAGGGGAATAAAATGTGTGTGTGTATGTGTATATATATATATATATATATATATATAGCAACTGTAAATATTACTGTATGTTCATTTGCATGTCTTAGACAGGTCTGCAACCCTGTCTTTCCCCATTGTCACCCAGCATACAGCACTTCCACTGCAGCAAGGGATTCTGGGAAATGACATGCAAATGAGCACTCAGTGCCACCTTTTGTCTCAAGCTCGTATTACACAAGCCACTCCTCAAGCCAATGCATGCTGTTTTAAACACAGCTTTTAAACAGAGGCTGGGATGAGATGCAAAGCCATTAGACCTACTCACATACATGTTTCAACCTTGATCAATCCTCAAGCCACTGCATGCTGTTTTAAACACAGCTTTTAAACAGCGGCTGGGATGAGATGCAAAGCCATTAGACCTACTCACATACATGTTTCAACCTTGATGGGTATCATCAGTGTGAGGCTGGTCTTAATGGCTTGCAGGTTTGAGACTAGACTAGGTAATCACCACTGTCATTAAGGTTATGGTGGGTAAAAAAAGTGACAAAAACCCTCCACAGTAAAGCATAAAGCAACTGTAACCTTAATGACAGTGGTGATTACCTAGTCTAGTCTCAAACCTGCAAGCCATTAAGACCAGCCTCACACTGATGATATCCATCAAGGTTGAAACATGTATGTGAGTAGGTCTAATGGCTTTGCATCACCCCTCACACACACACACACACACACACACACACACACACACACACACACACACACACACACACACACACACACACACACACACACACACACACACACACACACACACACACACACACACACACACACACACACACACACACACACACACAGACAGACAGACAGACAGACACACAGACACACACACAGACACACAGACACACAGACACACAGAACTGTTATCACATGAGGCACTGAGACTGCAAATAAGTGTTACTGCACCACCAATCACAATTTAACGATAAGGTTGGCATGCTTTCTCAGTGAGGACATGTTTGTATTGGGAGAGGAAGTGGCTCAGTGAGTAAAAGACACTGACTGGCACTGAGTTTGAAGCATGGGAGCCTGGTTCAATTCCCGGTGTCGGCTCCTTGTGACCTTGGGCATGTCACTTTATCTCCCTGTGCCTCAGGCACCAAAAACATAGATTGTAAGCTCCACGGGGCAGGGGCCTGTGCCTGCAAAATGTCTCTGTAAAGCGCTACGTACAACTAGCAGTGCTATACAAAAACATGCTATTTTTTTTTATTGTTTCAGTTTAATTACCTCAACATTCATCAGAAACCAATATGCAGTGATATACTGCATAAGGATTAGCACTGATTTATCAAAAACATCTTACCTGCTTCTTTAAGATCCGTAATGTTCATTTTTTATCAGCACAATGGAATGTGATTTCTGTCATATGAATAGCAAAAATGCATATTGTTAATTATGAGGTTATTCTTTTTTTCTTTTTCTAGTTACAGTAGCTCGAGAATTTGCTATAGCATTAAATAGCTGGTTATCCTCCGATAAATTGTCATTACGTTCATATGGAGAGAAATCCATCTGTGTCTGAGACAGACACTTCTTTCCAAAACATTACAAGGGAAGTAAAAATGTAACTCTTCAGGAAATCTCATCACATTGTTTCCCTTTCGGAATTATTCCATTCCTCTTCTCTCTTCTGTTTTCACTTTTCTGTGCTTCGCTCCTGACTCTGACAGCAGATAGGGCTGCAACAACAGTGGAAGCTGTAATAGGTCACCAGTATCAATGCACAGTGCTCTCTTACATGACATCACTTTTAGACATTAACCCCCCTCCTTCTCCGGCTCATCTGCCTCATAACAGGAACTCCCTCAGGTAAGAGCCACAGGAACAACTTCCTCAGTTAGGCTTATAGGAAATATCTGTTGGCTTGGACCCGGGCATGGCTAGTGAGTGAGGAGCTTCCTTCCACCTATGCCCTGGCTGTCACACTGCCCTGAACCTTTGTCAGGTGATGTTTTATAGCTTCCAAGCTGAAGTGCCATGTTATGGTTGGTGATGAAGTTCAAAGTGAGGAATCTCTAGGATGTCTTTGTTCTGTAGAAATGGAAATGTCAGAACACGTTAATGATATTGTGGTATTTAAGACATTACTCCATTATTAGGGATATTAAACACATCAATGTTAATAGCCTTATTCTATTGCTGCCGTCCGGGCTGTTTTTCGGCCCAAAATCCCCATAGGCTTCAATGAGGATTTTTGTCCCAAAATGGCCCAAACGACCGCATTGGCGGATATAGAATTCCCATCTAAATCCAATAATTATCAGGAAACCATCGCACTATTTGTGTTTTTTTCTAAGTACTGTATTTCTGTTACCAGTGAATTAATTTTTTTTTAGCTTTAGTTCTTGACAATAAAATACTTTATATACTGGCTTGTATTTCGATTACTGTATTCGTGCTAAATATGTCTCTCTGATGACAATTCTTTTTGTGATAGCGTTTTGAAAAGAATGGGCCCTGTAGCTTTAAATGTATCAATACATGTATCAACATTTTCCTTCTCCCTCTTTATAAACCTTCATAAAGACACAAAAGCAACTAATACTGTATTGTGAGTACAATTCAAATGCTCATGATGACATCCAACTTAGGCCTCGGGTATGGTCAGCGCTTAGGCGCTGACCCCTGCTGAGGCGCGCTCTCACTTTACCAGTGAGCCCCTGCAGCCGCAATGAGAGCAGCTTTAGCAGGGGCTCGCGCATGCTCCCGCAAGCGTAGGTCTTAATCAATTTTTAGTTTCAAGGCTCAAGGGAGCACAGGGCCGGTCACGTGAGCGGTTCGCCCAATGAGGGCGAACCAGCTCCGTGATGTCACAGCCCCCCCCCCCCCGACACCCCCCCGGACCGAGTGTGGACCAAGGCCAGGGAAAGCACCCGCTTTCCCTCAGCCTCCGCGCGCTTCCGCACGGCTGCAGTCCTATGGACGCAGCCTAAAACGCGATCCACAAAAAATGGCATATTAAGAGCCATGTGTACTACACGGTGCTATTCTATAAGGCTGCTTTGGGCGCCAGCAGACAAGCCAGTTTAAGTAAAAGTGTCTAACGAAATAGCAGTGGTTGGTAAACATGGGACGATTCCTCATTTATGATGTGTACAATATTTTTTTGCCATTTAAACCAATAGGTTCTTTGTTTTGATCAATTTGGGTTGCAGGACATTTGCCCCAGATTTGAAGCTGGGAGACTTTGATAAATGATGAATAAATGTGCTTATCTTGGAGAGTTACAGTATGAATCTGTTTGCTTCACCCTTCAGTGCTAAAAGGGACAGTTTCACAATGATATGAAGATCACGGCCAGGCCCCTATGGAACTGGATGGTTTAAAAGTGCAGCTCTTCAATTGAACAATTAAGTTAGACAGGGTGCATGCACTTATTGTCAGGTTATTTCCCCTTCTGTGTAATACTATACATGTAAACTCACTTTTTTTTAAAAATATATAAATATACCAGATTTGTCTGTTAATATAGACATTACCCGTTATCATTTTTCATGTACATAGCATTTAAAAATGTAGAAAACATATGCTTCCTTTTGAAAACCACATTGCCCCCTTTGTGTGAGAGGATTCTCACTCTATTTAAATTAATCAAATAAGTGGAGCTGAAATCATTCCACGCAGGGAAGACGACTGCTTTGTAAATAGGGGCTTTTGTATTACTGTATGTCTGTCAGT
>WSYH01014520.1:0-15511 GCA_036426205.1 Ascaphus truei | reverse complement strand
TCCTCTCCTTCTTCTGGGGATTCTCTCCCAATCCTGGTCCCTGCACTTATGTTCTACTTGCTCTCGCCTCGCCTCCCACATCAACTTCTACTCCTTCTGGTGTTAACCCCTCCAACCTCATACTCCCCTGCCACCCTCCCTCCTCTCTCCTTCTCCTGTGCCATTTGGAATGCTCGCACCCTCCTCTAACAGTTCCTTCTCTGTGCATGACTTCTTTCTCTCTCACTCCCCTGCTTCTCTTTGCCTATAAACTGAGACCCTGCTCACTCAGTCTGACTCTGCTCTGGAAGCTGCCCTCTCTTATGGGCCTTTCCTTCTCCCAACACTCCGCACCCCTGATGGCGTGGTGGAGGTGTGGGGCCCAGCTCTCCCTCTCTCTGCCGTTACCGAACTCTTCCTATTCCCCCCTCTCTTGCCTATCCCTCCTTTGAGGTCACACTGTCCAGATCTTCTCTCCTCTCCCTGTTCATGTGGCGGTTCATCGCCCACCTACCTCTACTCATCCCCCTCTTCTGCCTTTCTCTCTCACTTTGAATCCTGGCTCTCTTTCTTCTTCCTCTCCTCAGACCCCCTGTTCTTCTCCTTGGGACTTCAATTGCCCACATTGATGACCCCTCTCCCCTTGACTTCCCGCTTTCTTTCTCTAACCTCTTCTTTGGCCGTCAACAGTGGACTGCAGCGCCACCACAGAGGCCACTACTTAACCTGGTTTTCACTAAAGCGTCTCCTCTCTCTGATTTTCTCCATTTTCCCCTTTTCCCTCTCTTACCATCACCTCATCTCATTCTCTCTATCTCCTTCTCCTTCTCCTTCTCCACCTCCATCTACCCCCCGGTTCTGCAGAAACCTGCACTCTATTCACTTACCTGACTTTGAGTCCACGTTACCTCCTCCCTCTCCTCTCTAAGCTCTGCTACAGACTCTGACAACTGTCGGAACTACAACTACTCTGCCTTGTCCTCCTCTCTTATCTACATGCCCCGCTTTCTCTCTGCCACACTCCTGCCCTTTTAACCCAGACCCTGGTTAAATTCCCACACGCCATGCTGCGTTCCTCCACTCGTTCCCTGCTGACCCTCTGGAGGAAATCTCATACTCTCATATCTGCAGACTTTCATCACTAAAATTTATGCTATCCGTGTTCAACCTCTGCCCTCTCGCAAGCTAAACAAACCTACTTTTCTTCACTATCAACATGCACAAGTCTAACCCACGCCGACTGTTTCTCTGTCTTTGATACACTTCTCAAACCACCCTCAGCTGCCTCTCCTTCCTCCATCTCCGCTCAGGACTTTGCTGACTATTTAAGGAAAGGTGGAATCCATACGTCAGACATCCCCTCTGTTTTCTTCCTCCCATCCTACACACTCTTCCTAACTCTCCTCCTGCCTTCCTTGACTCTTTTTCCACTGTCTCAGAGGAGGAT
The DNA here is from genome assembly GCA_036426205.1 of Ascaphus truei. Taxonomy (NCBI): domain Eukaryota; kingdom Metazoa; phylum Chordata; class Amphibia; order Anura; family Ascaphidae; genus Ascaphus; species Ascaphus truei. The sequence continues at coordinate 14,085 of WSYH01014520.1, read as the reverse complement.
GTGTCGCTGTTGTCTCCTCTTCCCCTCTACCACCATTGCCCTCTTGACCCCCATTCCCTCCCATCTCCAAAAACCTCTGCTCCTACGATAATCCCTCCGCTCACGACACATTTTTAACTCCTCCCTCTGCTCTGGAACCTTTCTATCCTCCCTTCAACATGCAACAGTCATACCATTACTCAAAACAGCAAGCTTGACCCTACCTGTGTTCTACTATCGGCCTTCTCCTTCCTGCCTTTAACCTCCTAACTCCTTGAATGTCTTGACGTCTAAACTCCTTGAACGCTTGTATCGCTCGCTTGCTCCATTTTCTCAACACCTATTCCTCCTAGATCCTCTACAATCTGGCTTCCGCACTGCTCACTCCACGGAAACAGCCCTCACTAAAATAACTGACGACCTCCATGCTCCAAAGACAGAGGTCATTACACTCTGCTCATATTACCTCGACCTCTCTGCAGCATTTGACACCGTGGACCACCCTCTCTCCTTCACATTCTCCATACTCTTGGCATTCGGAACAAAGCTCTATCCTATCTCATCCTACCTCTCCCATCATACTTTCGTTTTTCTCTTCTTCTGATCAACCCTCCTCCTCCTCTATTGATCTCTCTGTGGGGTACCCCAAGCTCTGTCCTGGGACCTCTTCTCTTTTCTCTGTATACACTCTCTCTAGGTGACCTAATAACATCTTTTGGGTTTTAATTATCACCTCTATGCTGATGACACACAATATATTTTCTCAACACCCAAGACCTTACACCGCTGTACAACACAATTTTTTCTGAAATGTTTCTCTCTATATTCAACCTGGATGGCCCTCCTCCGCCCCTTTAAACTCAACATGGCTAAACAGCTCCTCATCTTCCTCCCAAACCGGGCCCTACTACCTCCTTCCACATTAGCTGTTGGAACTACGATCATCCACCCTTACCCAAGCACGCTGCCTGGGGTCTCACCGACTCCCCTCTCACATTTGTCCCTCACATTCAAACATTTCTTAAAACCTGTTCGCTTTTTCCTCCTCCGCCATAATAACAAAGATACGCCCTTCCTCTGTTGCTCGACTTCTAAAACTCTGACTCAGGCCCTCATTATCTCCCGTCTTGATTACTGTAACCTCCGCTGTCCGGCCTTCCTGCCTCTCACCATGTCTCCCCTACAATCTATCCTTACGCTGCTGCCAATTACTCCTACTCTTTCCTATATCTGTCTCAGCATCTCCCTCATGAAATCCCTCTCCTGGCTTCCAATCAAATCCCGCATCTCACACCTCTTCTACTCCCTCACTTTTAAAGGTTTACACTCTTCTGCCCCCCTTACATCTCATCAGCCCTAATTCTCGTTATGCACCATCCACTCTTGTGTTCTGCTCAAAGATGTCTCTTCTACCCTTCTCTACCCCCTTTGGTATCTAAGCCTCTCTCCCGCCTTAAAAACCTTTTTCCATTGCACTGCCCCTCACCTCTGAATCCCTTCCCCTCAGTACCCCGACTACCTACTAGCACCCTCTCTATCCCCTTTAAGACCCACCTTAAGAAACAACACTTGCTTAAAGAAGCATATTGAATAGCACTGTGGCTATTCTGAACACATGGCACATAAAGCTTGGCCCCCTGCAGATGCACTTACCAAACTCCCTCCTACTGTCTCTGTACGTTCTCCTTCTCCCTACTACAATTAGACTGTAAGCTCCTCGTAGCAGGGACTCCTCTTTCCTTAATGTCCTAAAGCACTTATTTCCCATGATCTTTTATTTATATTATCTGTTTATTTAATTGGATTACCACATGTTTAGTGCTGGTGAAGCGCTATGTCTTACTTGAATGTGCGCATATAAATAAAGAAATACAATACAATACATACAATTTGTAATTGGCTTTCAATAACACACACTGCATCCTTCCTCTTTACAAACAATTCACATATTTGCCCTATTTTTTGAAATAATACAGTTATTTAATTATATTACAAACATTGTGGTCAACAAGCATAATCACAAAGCACACACGCACTCATTGTTTGCCACAGTTATGTATACTTCGAAATACTTGTTTTGTGCATACAACAGCATCATTCACTATTTCACGTACTGTGTCTCACCATATAACATATTTTGATTACATTATATTTTGCAATATATAGTGACAATCCATGTACAACAACCACAAATATAGACCATTGAGTGTCCTGAACATGTTTTTGCTTGAAATATTGTGCATTCAAATGCAAGCACAAAAAATTACACAGAAACACTGTTATTGCTTTATACAAATATTTGCTTCGTTCGCGCCTTTGACATAAATAGGAACATGTACCATATGCTATGGTAAATTGGGTTAATTAGTAGCCTATCACTTCATATGTGTATTTGACTTAGGTTAAGTTTTAAGAAACTGCAGAAATTACATGTAATCACACAATATAGGTTTCATACGGGAGGGTGGGGTTGGCATACACAGACAAGATCACACGGTCATGATATGTTCACGTGCAGCGGAGTGCTTACAGGTGGTTACAAGTTAATTAGAGCTCATGGTGTAGTCACGTCTTGTGGAGGGACAACAGTTGCTAGAAGCTGTACCATGTTAACACAAGTACATCACATTAATTTAAATGCTAATTACAAGAATACTTTCACACCACCTTTAACACAGATACCCAGCAGCTCAAACTCCCCCACCCACCACAAAAGTTAATATATATTTAATGTCAACCAAGAGCTACTGAGCGTGGCAATTGTATATAACAAGAAGACAGGGGGTGCCCATGCTGTGCAATCCAATTGACAAAACTATTAAAGTATAAAAGTAAATTACTTTATATGTTTTGTCAATTGGATGCAGCATTGGGGCAACCCCCTGTCCTCTTGTTAATACTTTCAACATTCACCCACACCTAACTATATATGTAACTCGTTAGTCATTCTTTCCACTCCTAGATCTTTCTAACGTTTGTGAGACGCCAACTTATGACACCAGTACCATCTGTGAGCGACACACTGCATGTGTTGCTGAGTGTCAGCCACATAGAGCGCTAAGCAAGCTTATCTTAAATGTTTGCCACATCTGTTACACTTTCATTAACATTACCTTACCCACCATTAGTATATGAATGCAAGCGAGTCAACTTTTCCTTTCCTGCTCGTGATCTACTAATGTGGGATGTAGATTAGTACACAACTTATGTTTTTATTTCAACCTAAATTTTTGTAAAAAGAGCATTCCTCGCATGAACAATGTCTGCTTGTTTCAAATAAAATGTGCTGACTAGTTCATTATCCATTAATGTAAAGATTCATTCATACGGTTGCAATACCAATATAATTGTTATGTTGTTTCCTTGAAGCATAAATTTAAAGACATAACTAGTTTTACAAAATTAAATTCATGTATATTCTGTCAATACTGAACATCTTAATTTATATGTGTATAATAGTTGCTGTTTGTGCACCTACCTGGCAAGGAAACTGTCTCATCACCTGGATCATCAAGCTCATCAGCAATGTCATAATCAAGAATGGAAGGTGAGTGTATGATGTGAGGCCATATATTGTGTAAATGTTTTGGTAATACAATAGCACATGTTAAATACATATTTTTTAAATTAACTTTACATCATGTTTTGTCACAGAACATGTAATGTATACTGTCACATGTATTGTGTGTTTTGTTAGTATTCTGCTGATTATTGTGGATGTTACAAAATCCTTTCATTCATTCTTCTTTCTTCACACCTGATGTCGACACATATCTTGTGTAATTAAATAATCATCTTTTAATTAGACACAAAACAACATAAAATTGTGTCATATGTGTGACAACTATGGTGCCAAAAAAAAAAAAGATAATTACTTGAAAGTGCATGCCAGTTCATCATGTGTTTTCATTTATTTTATAAAAGAATGTTGGCTACACCCAACAAATTGAAACAGTGAACATGAAAGATGTGCACACTCCTGCATTAACACGCGAACCACGTCCCCTGCTTGTGACAACGTACGCAGCTTATTGCAGCTTCAGAAGAAAGAATCTGTGTGAAGACAAACGTCGCCATTCTGAATTGATTACATGACATGAAAGGAGATACACAAAATGAAATGATGATGTCTCAGATGAAGGATGTTGACACTGAATGAAAGGATGCAGGAAAGGTCACTATCAGAAATGACAAAATTACAACAAATCATCCTACATGTTCCAAAGAAATCAAAAATGTAACAGACATTAGAAGCATTAGTTCTCAATTAATTCAAGCATATGTTTGCGCAGTATAGCAAGAGAACAATTCCACTTTACCCTCCACAGGATGGATCGTTTCCATTGTACAACTTTCTCGCCACAGTCATCAGTTCTTCATTCACCATTTCAATGATGATAACGGTACAGTAGCTGCTACTTCTCTCTCCGTATACATGACAACCTTCACCGCTTCATCGATCAACAAATAGAGAAAAAACCTACCAATGAGACACAGAAAAAAGTTAGGCCACAAATGCTATTAACCACTATTGAAAAAGAGTAAGAACAAAAATTGGAAATTGGGACACCATCAATCATGCAATGGTTTCCTCAAGTGCTTCACATCTTCCACAACCCACACCCATTGCCCCAGAAGTGGCCACAACCACACAACTTCCACAACCCACAACCCCATTGCCCCAGAAGTGACACAGGCCACACAACTTCCACAACCATACCATTTCCCAGAAGTGACACCGGCCACACAAAGTGGCCGTAATTGACACCAACCACACTTACAGGCATTAAGTGCAAACAGGCTACTACAAGTGTTATTGGTAATGCAGAGTAATTGGCAGAGGGAGAACGAAAACACAGCAGCCAACAAGCAGCCTGTTTACTCGGTCTTCAGAAGTCTACAGAAAATAAATAAAACAGGATGCAATTTGTTTTTGTAATGGTTTTTACTTAGCAGACTAAAATCATGCATAGTGTATGTAATCATTTACATATGCTTCATAATATTCAAATCTGTCATTGTACACATAATTTTAATCAAGTCTCCTTAATTAAGTAAGGCATATTGGCAAACATTGAATTATGTACTATTCATCAGTTTACTAATGGAATTACATTCATTGCACACTTGTCATGATTACGGAACAATGACATTCACTTACCTATTGTTAAAATGAGATGGCTTGTGGCCTATATTTTTTGGTACATACTCATTTCATGGAATATGATTGATATTTAAATTTATATGTTACACCTAAAAAATGCAGTTTTCAAATTCTATTTTCTCTGTGTCTTCTATCTAGCCATCACTGATCTTATTTATATAGCAATTATAAGATTGCATCTTACCAGCTTTTTGTTTGTTGATGTTAATTATTAAGGATTAAATATCATTTTATCAGCAGTGTCTCTGTATATGTATCTAATATGTACAGACACACACAGTGGTGTATATAAAGGATAATATTTTTAAATAAAATATAGTAATATATAATATATATTAAATATATATATATAGAGACACACACAGTGTGCCTGTTTTTGCACAAAACATTGGCAAAGTATATCTCTTGTGTATATATGTGTATATATGTGTATATATATATTTATATTATATAATATTTTATATATATATATATATATATCATATATATATATCATAATATATCTATATAATATATATATACACATATATATACACACACAGAGTATGCTTTGGCAATGTTTGTGCAAAAGGCCTTCTGTTAATGTTATAATCAATGTAAGGACTATTGGCTACTATATAGTATCACTCTGGTAGGCCTAATTCACTCCCTTATTAAAGGTCAATGTGATTACAACAAGCGCCAGAAACACAAAAAACTTATTAATTTTACACTATATATACACACACCACACTCATATATATATAGATATATAATACTATATATATATATATAGATATTATCACAGAAAAACAGTGAGAGGAGTCAATACACATATACTGAAGACAAAATATTAAAATAACCATAGCGACAAATATGTGGCTAATAGACAATGTTTATGCTTAATTTAACAACTATTCTTTGTTAACTATCATCATACCCAAGGTTTATATTACTCAACAAATTAAGTTGTTGCAAAAACTTGACTAAACTTGTTTTTCTATTTATTAACAATGCAAATGGCAAATTAACGTTTTGATTCCTGGAAAATGTAAGTTTAGATATAAGACTTTCAGCCAATTAAATTTGTAAAATTTTGCTTTGTGGCAGAAAACTAGACGTATAGCAGTTACTTTGTCTTATAAACCTTGAAAGCAAACCACGAAGATAACATTGATGTGTTCATAAAAACACCACACCATCGCCAGCTTCACAGTTACACACAAAAAACAACAAGGGATAAGCAATGGCAGAAGCTTCTACATCTAACACAACATCAACCTGGAAAATCATTTACATATTTATCTCTGAGGCCAATCGAAAAACGGTCTCAAGAAGGCAACGGTGGGGGAAATCTTGTATTGATACAAAACAATATCCATACTTCAAAGAAACGTGCAAGCAACGAAATTTTTAAAAAAAACGTTCACATTTACACGTTATCCTCAAGTAAAATGTTTTGAGAGCGTGTCCCTGATGGTAACAGCTGAAACGATACGTATTCTTGGCATGTGGCACCACATTTAAACTTACCATGGAACATGGCACATAATTTTCTGCTAATATCATGTATTTACCTAATACCAGTAACATGAAGAACGCACAGCCTGCTGCGCCTGCTGCTATACCTGCACCTCCCCTATTCAACAACACCAAATCCAAAATGGAGAGAACGACTATGGATATGTGATGAATACTTACATATATGGTGATGACGGTTTTGTCGGTGTAAACAACCCAACACAGTGAACGTACCTCAAGACCTCTTGTTTGAAGAACCCAATGATGAGCCTGATGACGACATAATTGAGATGTTTGTCCATTCAGATTCAACGGTTGCATCAATCATGGATGAGTCTGTTGTGTATTCCGGGAGCGACTGATGCAGGCAAAATCAGTTGTAACTTCTACAAAAGTGGAAATTATAAAGTGTCGTTAGTGGTATTGTCAAATAATAGAAATTTACATTGCTCAAATGTACGGGGGAGTAGTGTTAGTCTATGATTTGTGTTGGTATAAAGATTAACATATCTAAACAGCCATTACATGTAGCGTTAACAAATTCATATCGGTCATATGACACAATACTAAACTACGACCATTAGTAATACATTGTTGAGGCCACAGAAAGTCCCGACAACTCATTTTAAAAAAAAAAGTCCTATCATTTAAAACTGTTTGCAACTAACTGTAACCCAACACACTACCTCATTGTTTAGCATTCACCAGGTTACAACAACATGACGCCCACATATGACCTGTGGGAACGTGTTCATGTTTCAAGGCTTCCTTTAAAAAAGTTTACCCGTTGCAAGTACACACCCCAACACACGTGCGCGCGTGAGTTATGTATTGGCCTGTTGTTGTAACTTATTTTACCTCTGTTTGCATCGCCATGACGCGCGTCCGCTGTTGGTGGTGCGTGCAACTTCGCTGTAAGCCAATGTTTAATGCAATGTGTCATTGGTGTTTTGGTGTACAGTTTCATGTGCCTTAACATGACGTCACCGTATTTAGTGGCGCTCCATTGGCTGATCGCTCTGTTGTAGCATTTTACCACGTTTGTTGACAAAGGTTAATATGTAAGTGTTGGTAATAAAATGGTATTCCCATCTTTTTCCATAAGTTTGCATCGCACATGATATGCCTTCTTTCTAGCAGTAACGCTGTAGGGAATTAATTGAACGCACAGCGTTCACATCATTTTGGCATTGTCGTTTTATCCTTTGTCCACACTCCGTGATTGCGCTGGGTCTCGCCGCATACGTTGTTATCACACATTATAATGTATACAGTCCCGATAAAAAAAAAAACAAATCTGTATGCCAGCAACGTTACGTTTTGAAATAAGATCATATGATCTGGTTCAATACTTCAGTTTACTAATATACGTTACTTAGGAGATAATACCCTTTATCATCTAAGAGATGTGTGAACGTTGTAATGTTGCAACTTAAATAAATGCGGAAATTTTTAAATACTTGTGTTTGGGTGTATTTCCAGATTTCGATAAAAAATACAATGTAACAATGTTGATGTCAAAGGGAAATCGTTTGTATTAGATATGAGACTACTTCAGCGAACAAGTATTTTAAAAAATATATGAAACCTTGCACTGTTTGATTCGCAAGAGTTACATGGCACTTAGAATGTTATTGTAACGTGAAAATTAAGTTAGTATGCACTGTATATTATAATCATTTATTTTTGCACTTAATCTACACCTTATATTCAATAATTATACTTTCATCTACATATCATATTTGATGTTATATATGCTAACCACAATACACTAATATAACTAATTAAGTACAATAAAACTTATCTCACGTGTGGACTTGTCAAACAATGAAAAGCTACTTTAGAAACACTACAAATATTAGGTTAACGTAAACAGAATATAAACAAAAATATAATGAAACAAACATAATTGATAATGTCGTCCTGTTGAAACATCCCTGTCACTATACTTATCATGTTTTGCACATCTTCGAAATATGTAAATTTAAATAGATAACATAACGGTCGTTTAGTGATATCTTTCACAATGAAAAACTAATACAGTTTTCACAATCATTTTCATGACATGTCATTAAGGTAAACAACACACCATTTGGCTAAAATTTTTGGGTATGTGATTTTAAGCAAATATAACATATGAATAAATAATGTCTAAACTCAAATACACGGCTACCCCGCATTAACCCTACTCAATGGGAACAGGAGCTGTATGTCGCCGAAAATGTACTTAGTGAAGCACTACCTTTTTTCCCACTTATCGATGCATGTACTGTACTGCAATCGTCATATACGTGTCATAACTGTTGTAAATACCACGTTACAGGCCTCATGGTCCTCCACATTCGCCGTCTCCCCTCTTTCTGCACATCTTCGGTATAGGTATGGAGCCGGATTGGGCTGTTCAGGATGTGCCAACAGCGCATGCTTGAGCTGCCTTGTTTGGCCTATTGATTGATTTGTACTTACTCGCGAGTGTACTTAAGTGAGTGTCTTAAACCGGGGTCTGCTGTAGTGTGCACTCATTGGTGACCCCATGTCACACTACGAACTAAAAAAATTATGGTTCAATATTGCATTGAGCTAATTGAATCTCGACATAGTATAATTATTGTGTATGCATGAACAATAACACATGAACAGACACTTTAACATTTACAGACACCTTTCTTATTACACACGGACACACAACACATTTCACTGTTAATAAATATAATCCAACCTGTTGCTGAATGACATACGGTGCCACATTTAATGTCCACACAGCAGAGAACATAAAGGTGTATAAAAAGCCATATTCTCTGTTTCCTAGAAAGGTTGATTTTTGGAACCATTTTATTTGTATAGCAATAACGAATCCATCCTATGTAGTACTTGAATATCTAGTTTGTTTGCTTCCTGAAAAATATTGTTGATGACATTCCTTCCGTGTCTCAACACCACTGTATGTTTTGCTCCGTGTCAGCTGTAAAGTTACGATGGTCCTCCTCCAATGCTGACTTATGTTCCGGGTTCGACATTATGCTGATTGCCAGATTGTGTACAATGCAACATATGATAGATACTGACACTTTAGCAGGCTTATATAGAGTGCCCCCACCATGTTTTTCGATCTAACACCTAAAAAAAATCGTATTTTGCCAGCTCAAAGTCCTCTCTATGACGGATCGTTCAAAATATGTGCCACATTATCACCTCTCCTCCGCAGCACATTGAGTTTTCCTTCCCACCGGGGTCAACAGCCACGGCCTAATTCCGTATCCTGAGTCCCCTATAATCCATTATGCACAATTAAAATATTGACATGACATTCGTACATTACATATGATATCATAAATAAAAAGTTGTTTGTTAACCACCTCCTAATAGTACTCAACCAGCACCACACCAGGTTCCAAAATAGCCTTCTTCGAAAGCATGGGAAGACTGATGAGTTTTCCCTCCTCAGGATAGAGGACTCTGCCTGTAACCAGGGAATTTGGCTACAACACATGCAGAATCTTCATATGGCATCGCATACCCCTGTACCTTAAGGGGAATGGTAAGCGCTTACGTTTGCGGTAACTGCTCACTCTGACTATGTGTGGATCAAGAGGCTAACATTGGGTGCAATCGATTGCACCCAGCACACCATTGATCCCGCTATGTTATAAAAGCCAATCCTCACTTCCATCCTCTGTCTGCTCAGTATAGGAAAATGAATATAATCCTAGCACTTCTTTGAGTGCCATAGAAACTGTGTACCAGGCCCTCGAGAATGGAGATGGTGAGTACCCTCCCACTATGCCCACATTTGTCTGGAATGACGTGGAATTCAAGATAATGTAATGAGCACAACATTTTTAACAAGCCCGGGACTGCACGACCTCTTGCTTTATAAAAACTAAATATCCCACGTAATCTCTTCAATAAAGAGATAATATGTTGCGGACTCAAACTATCGACTTTACTATCTCCTCCTCACTCATCCCATCTAAGATGGTGCTCACGTCCCTATAGACATGAGGACGAGCGCTACTACTTGTCCTCCTCTCTCTGTCTTCTTCTCCTCTCATCTCGTAGCCCAGCCCCCTCTCCCCTCTCCTCTCCGCGTCCTGTCCCCTCCCTTGGCCTGTGACATCCTGCTCCCAGCTATGCTCTCGTCCAATATAATCTTATCTCCTCTCATAAGCATCGCATCATTTTGTGTCTTAGCTGTGAATGCGCAGGTAATTGGCCCCCTTTAAATACCTATGTGATATGTCAAGTGAGTTGATGAAGTGCAAGGTTGTTTATAAACATATCCAAGTAGTTGAATGAAAACTGATATCAAAAGTATGCAAGAAAAGGATTTTTTGTGTATTTTCAGCCGCCAATAATGATATTTTGAGAATGAGTAATGTTACGAATTGTCAAACCCGTTTAGTTAACAATCATTTTTGGAATGTGTAATTCAATGTTGCACTTCAGACGCTAGACACAGTCATCTCATTAGGATCAAACCATTAGAAACTCTTTGCAAACTGTCTAATTGGCCATGTTTGTCACGTATTCAACATGAAGTAATAGTACTGGGCATATCCATTTGTAAATCCATCAGATACTTCCTATTGATATGTTAACATAGGTTGTAAAGATGAGTATCTTCTGTAATTAGATGTGTTGAATACCTTTCGGAAAAAAGTGATGGTAATGGCAATGGTTCAACGAGCCACAATTTCCTTCAAGCCTGACTTTTTCCTCATATGCTTCTCCTAACCATTCACGGTAGTCTGGGCACATTTTTATTCGTGTCCAGATATGTCTGTCCGTTACTTGTTCATCAAAGATGGTAGAAGGGTCGACAAAGTTTACAGTAACATGAAAATGTATAATCGAGTACATGTCCAATGTGGTTTTAATTGGCGGCACAAAATCAAAGCAAATGTATTGTATAGTCAACAATGACTGTACGCTGAATTGTTTATAGTGTTGAAATCTGTCATAACTATAATATTTTTTGATCTCTCCATCTTAATAAAAATGTTGCATATGAATGGGCCGTTTTCCTTAAGAGTTTCCTCTTGGATTCCTCTCCATTGACCACATTCTCACTGAAGAATAATGTTGCACGCAACAGAATTATACACTACACAAGTGAAAATTTTGTGCCAATACTAAACGTAAAGCTAGGACACGATTAAGTGAATGAATGGACATACTGAATGCCAAGCACATTTTAATTATTACCAATATAATTGTAAACATCCTAACCACATTTTAGTGGGATAATGTAACATAAATAGGTTCACCTATATTACTGTCGTTGGTATCCCCCGTGTCCCCCCCAAGGTCCCCCCGCTACCCTATTACTCCTCCCTTTTGCTGTGTCCATTTTCGCCTTTTTTTTTTTTTTCTCGTTACACCCCTGACCTTTCTTTCTCCTTTCCCCCTTTCCTCAGTCCTATCTTCCACCAGCCCCCGTCCCACTGCCAACTTTAGTTGGCGGGACGAATTCCCCGCTGAAATCTCCATTTTTGAGTGCCGATCAAACAACGAATAACTGATCGGACCTACTAGAAATACGCCGAATAAAAAAGTGGCGAAAAGTGCGAAAAGTGGCTTATTCGGCAGCCACACGGCCGAAAAAATTTTAACGACAGAAAAATAGCCGTTTTTAGCACTTTTCGGCACTTACTACGGAATCGCAAACGCAAATGTTGCGCGAAAATGCCGAAATTAGCCTTTTCGAAGCTTAGTACCCAAACAACCATGAGGCCCGTATGTGGATCTCAAGTATAATTAACCCTTAGTCCACCATACTAAAATATACCCTTGTATGGTACAAGACGAAAAACCTTACAAAGTGAGCTAACAAGTGTTGGAACCACTCAGCACCATAGAAATATCTCACAGTTTATTTCTAAGGACAAAAAATTAAAACAAGCACAGAACGCTATCTACTATGATTTAAGTATGTACATACAAACAAACACATGTAAAAAACCACAAATTAATTCCTTTCTGTTCAAACGCCTTTTCAACCTTATTAGCCATATTGTGGGGCCCTGTTAGGGTATGCTTCTATCTGGAACTACACAATATCCACGTTTGGCTTGAGTGCATTCCTGCGCCGATTCTATGTTTGGAACCCACATGCAGATAATCTTCTTGGTGGCAGCTTCCATAGTTTGGCGCTGTCACTAGCCATCCTGAGGATGTCCACCTTCAGTGACCAGCGAAAAGCAACATACTAAGTCGTCGCGAGCAGAAACACAAACACTTCTTCCACCGGCATTCCACTCCCATATTTTACATCCCCCAAACACAAGCCACCAGGCAGCTAGCTATTTTCATGCGGAGTCAGGGAACTGAAATGTGAGATATAAGTAACTTAACCACATGTTTATGAGAACTGTTTCACTTCCGCAGGGGTATGCTAATTAATAGGCGGCGAAATCCTCCACTAAATAGTTTATGGCTATCCAATCAGACACAGATACTAATGGTAAAATGATGTCTTCAATTGCTTGCCCGAGCCTTATGTTCAGGAATCTCTTAACTATTGCTGTGATGCCGCCTTTATTTTTTATATTTGCTGCAACCTCACTTATTTTCAAATTATATACTTCCTTCCACCAGGCTCCTTATGTCTCTAACTCTATTCATATATCTCCATCTCTCCTTTATTCCCCACTTCTCAGTTCACATGAACTCCTCTCTTACCTGCGTCCTCTGTCACCACACAACTATACACCCTGCACTAAAACACACCCCTATAAATCATCCTCACACATCCTCTTTCTATCCATGCTTCTCCTCCTTGCTTCTGGGGATATCTCTCCCAATCCTGGTCCCTGCCTTATTTCTACTTGCTCTCGTCCTCGCCTCCCACATACAACTTCTACTCCTTCTGGTGTTAACCCCTCCAACCTCATACCCATCCCCTGCCACCCTCCCTCCTCTCTCCCTTTCTCCTGTGCCCTTTGGCAAACATTGAATTATGTACTATTCATCAGTTTAATAATGGAATTACATTATTGCACACTTGTCATGATTACGGAACATGACATTCACTTACCTATTGTTAGAAATGAGATGGCATTGGCCTATATTTTTTGGTACATACTCATTTCATGGGTAATATGATTGATATTTAAATTTATATAGTTACACCTAAAAAAATGCATTTCAAATTCTATTTTCTCTGTGTCTTCTATCTAAGCCATCACTGATCTTATTTATATAGCAAAGTTAATAATGATGGCATCTTACCAGCTTTTTTGTTGTTGATGTTAAATTATTTAAGGATTAAATATCATTTTATCAGCAGTGTCTCTGTATATGTATCTATATATGTACAGACACACACAGTGTGTATATATAAAGATATATATTTTAAAATATATATATATATAAATATATATATAAATATATATATATAGAGACACACACAGTGTGCCTGTTTGCACAAAACATTGCCAAAG
>WSYH01014519.1:0-15512 GCA_036426205.1 Ascaphus truei | reverse complement strand
GTGACTTTATTCATCGATACACACGCTGAGTTTGAAAATCCTGCCACACTCTACCAATAAATACTTGTACACTGCAAAAGAAGAGGAAAATCCTTGATTGCAAGACACTGTGCAAGTCCAAATTTCCTGCTGTCTTTTTACCTGATTTCCTTCATTAGTACCAGGGATATCATGAATAACAATACTATACTCACTTATTTGTAAAGCGCCCACATATTCCGCAGTGCGGTAAAATGCGGTTAATATCAGGAGAACACAGATATAAATACGTGAAATAATTGTGTATAGGTTATAAACAGGTACTTTGCACCATGTCTATAAGGGATGCTTCAAATTTGCAAAATTGTTCAGTTTAAAGTACTGTAATTTCCAGAATAAAGCAAAATGATTTGTAGAATTCTGCTGTGGAATTATATGGCTGAGGATGCAGCATCTTTGCTTTATGTGCCTAGACAGAATGCATACGAAGAGCACTAGTATAATACAATGTGTAACCTGTACTACAGCGCTCATGGACAAACACAAACATTACAATGCATTCTGCAGTCTTTTTAAAGTTATTACATTTTCACATATCATTTTCTGCTTATTTCATGGGAACATGGGAACTGTATGATGCACAACCCTTTCACTATATAACCACAGAATCTTTTAAATAACTCACACAGGACACATAAACATAAGGTGGTGGAAAGGCCGCAGCACATGTTATTAAACCATCATAACTTACATAACATCAAAACATTCACAGATAAATTAACCTCTCGCCTCCCAGCCAGAGACACATAATACCTAAATATCATTGGCTCTGCCCCTCAGCCAGGAACCAAAACATTTCCATAGCGAGTTAACAATTGCTGAATAAACAGCAAAACATTAACCCTTTCTTAACCCTTGTGCTGCAACAGATGAATCCCATTAGTTTTTAATATACATATATATTTTTAAAAGAACATCATAACAAGCATAAAATTAGAACATGGGGGAGGAGGAGGGGGTAATAAACCCCCTGACTGCCCCTCTGTTGAGTGCCCAGTTGTTTCAGGTCTCAGGTCCTTTATTTAAACCCCCAAATTCCCACCCAAACCTTCCCCGGCCACGCAGGTTCCACCCTCCCAACCAAATCACCTACCAACAGTCAATCCCCTAATGCCTCTTTTACCTTTGCCTGGCTACTTCCCTATACCTTTCCCGCCAAATTACCCTGCGCTGCTCCATACACTTTTGGGTGGGGAGTGACATTTGGGGAAGGACTCTTGGGATACAGGTGCCACCGCACCCTATGTACTATTATGTTATTACTGTGTATATTGTGTTGCTTAGTTGGCTATTATACGTGCGTGTTCAGTAAACACGTATTTATCTTAACCTGGTGGGTATTTATTGCTGTATTTTCTTGGGAGGGGTCATCCTCCTTCTAAGGTGGAGGCACTGTGTTTAAGCGAACGAGATCACCCCAGGCTCCCTTCAGCGGAGGATCAGGCCTCCTGTTAGCCACTAGGTAGTTTCCCTAGACAAGGGGGCTACACTAATGAAATGTCCTTGTTCTTGTGAACAAGCAAAGTCAAAATAAGCTTTAATAGTGTTGTGACCTTTACAATACACCTAGGGAATCATGGTAACGTCCTACCTGGGTGATAATAATAATGATAGACTCACTATGCGAGACTATCATTATGTAAATTATTAAAAGTACTAACTAAACAGGTTTAAATCATAAAGCTTTATGTAATAATGTTGGCTGTTAATTTATGTTAAAAAACAAAAAATATTAATTTTATAATAACATCAAACCTATATGTAGATAGTACTATCCATACACTATGCAAATATACCACCAACAGGCCACAAGCGTCCATGGCTATTATATATATGGACACTCTGACTATAGTTTTAATAGCACCCTATGTATACTGTAGTTCTTTGAGTGCTCTCTATAAACAGAGGTTTCACATTATTGTGCAATAAGGTTTGCAGCCTTTATAAATTATTTTATATATATTATATATCATTCTATAATAGGTTCTTATATGTGGCTCAATATATGCACTCTTTTGAGTTTTTTTTTACAAATTTGTTATATATATATATATGTATATATATATATATATATGGTCGAAACAGCTGTCTGTGGGTGGTTTTCTGGGTATGCACCTTAACCCTGGCTGTGCTCAAAGCTGTGACCATGCAGCAAGCTTAAGCCTATAGGGAACCATGTTAAAAATGTTTTTTTGAAGCAAAAAGTGGCACTGTGTGCTCATTTGCATGTCATTTCCCAGAATCCCTTGCTGCAGTGGAGTGCTAGGTTGGCTGGGTGATAATGGGGAAAGGCGGGGTTGCAGACCTGCCTAAGACATGCAGATGAGCATACGGTGTGTATTTACATTTGCTATTTGCTTTGCTGTGGAGGGTTTTTTGTCACTTTTTTTACTCACCATAACTTAACTAGTATTATAATATATATTATATTATATTATATATATATATATTATATAGTATATTATATATATATATTTATATATGTATTATAGTATATATATATTATATATTTAGATATATATAATATATGATTCTTGCCTATTTGGGGGGGGGGGGGGGGGCGATCCATATCTGATGTTTGTCTTCGTTTTTTGTTTGATGCTTTTTTTCTTTTTTTGTTTAGTATTGTATATGTTTGTTTTTAATCTGAATTTATAAGATTGTATATGTATGTCTATATATGTTTTTCAACTGTAGATTATGTTGCTGTGATTTACTAATTGGAGGGCTGATGATACAATTTTCCAGACGATTTACAAGGCTTTTCATTGGTCAGCTTGCTGCATTTAGCTTGCTCCCATGAGTACTGTGGCTACGCCGTGACAAAGTGTCCCACGTGACACAAAACGCGTAGGTGAGCCCATTGCATGCCGGGTACCAACGTGACAACGCTGTAAACCCAGTGCTGCCTTCACACAAAGCAGGGAGAACTACAAGTGGTTGCCTGTCTGGAGCTTCCCTTCGACACATACCATCTGCGATCCGGAGGAGGGGGGGGGGGTGTCTGGACTACAGAGCTCCTGTTGTGGTTTTACCTGCCTGGTGTATTGGATCAATAAGATCCCATTTTATTGTAAGTTTTTGTACTTATTTTATGTTTCATTATAAACTGCTATATGCTTTTTTTTGAACACTTAGTGATTCTTTCCCTTTTTTCTGCGCCCCCATTCTTTTGTTTGTGACCTTTACAATTACCTGAAATGTAATACTTACAACACTGCACCAAAGTTTAGAATGGAGTGGCTGAGTGAGTAAAGACACTGACTGACACTGAGATTGCTGCAGGAGAGCCTTGTTCAATTCCTGGTGTCGGCTCCTTGTGACCTTGGGCAAGTCATTTTATCTCCCTGTGCCTCAGGCACACAAAACATAGATTGTAAGCTCTATGGGTCAGGGACCTGTGCCTGCAAAATGTCTCTGTAAAGCGCTGTGTACAATTAGCAGTGCTATACAAGAACATGCTATTATTATTATATATATATATATATATAATGTGATGCCATCACTGTCCTCTAGGGGCTGAATAGGGCAGCTATAGGACTTTTGCACCACAGAGAGTTAATCCTTATTGGAATGGCTGTTCAGCTGTTACCTAATGACGCTAATCAGCATGGTCTGAATAGTCAGGAAGTGCTTTAAAAGATTGGAAGCGGCCATGCTCAGGGAGACTGTTTTTCCCCAGAGAAGGGAGGGAGACAGAGGTGCTCCCCAGCTAATGGAAGCTGGTTAAAGAAGCTGGTAAAGAGGCAAGTTTTTCTGGGCTCATAGGGCTGAGTTCCCGTAAGATGGAAAGGACACTAAGACTGTGCTGAAGCAGGGACGCCTTCTCCATAAAAACTAAGATAAGCAAAACCTTTATTATCTATGCAGAGACGGTGTTGCATTGTTACTTGTGCCAGGGCATGTTTTGGCTTGGGAACTAGCTTGGCTGGCCAAGCAGTTAGTGAGGGCAAAGAGAGGTATAGTTAGCTTTCCCTAATTGAAATAGGATTTGATTCTATTATTTGGTTTTTCTTAAAGGGACGGTGGGCCCGTTGTTTGATTTAATCCCTGTAAATAAAACCCTGCTTTGAAAATACAGTGTTTCCGGCCTTAACTTGGGACAAAAGAGACTGCAAAGTGGTGTGGGCATCACAATATGGTGGAGTTTAATGTGGACAGTCCCTAAGGCACCAAACAGCGGAAACTGTGGGTTTGAAAATAAATGCGGGAATTTAAAATGGCTACCCAACTGGCGTGAAAAGCAAGCAAAGTCTGTCCCACTGTGAGTGACCAGTTGTGCTTACAGCATGCACAGAGAATGTGTGAAGTGTGGATGCAATAACACCCAGAGGTCAGCATATGAAGATATGTTAAGGGGCTGAACTCAAGCAGAAAAAATGAAAAAAAAAGAAGAGAGTCGAAAGGCTACCTGTCTGGTATGAAGAGTTGAGGAAATAGCGCCTTCAAGAGGTCAAGGTGAAGAATACAACTGAAGATAGAAAATGGAGGATACAATGTGTTTATGTGCAATGTGCCGGGTCACACAAAACAATGTCCTTTCAGGAATGGGTATCCAAGTGTGGTCCTGCAAAAGGACCCGCACCAGAGATGTTTGTGGTGTGGAAAGCTGAATCATACCAAAGACTGTCCATTCAGACTGGATGATGATGATGATGACTCCTACGGGGCCCCGCGAAAAGGACAATCTCCATTTGCAGCAGAAGCTCCAGAAAAACGTTACCCCGTGTATTCAGGAAGGTGTGGGTCAGAAAAGACCAGAGATGAGCTACAGCCCAAAGCATTTGGCGCAATAGTCACGGGAATTATGACACGCCTAGAGATGACAGACGCTGCCGCTACTGCCATGTGCAGAGAGCCGAGTTAATCAGAGAGAACAAGTCTTGACTGGAGACTATGCTATGAGATGTCCCAGGGAGATGTGTAAAACTTCATCACAGACTTAGAAGTTTCTCACCAAGAGGCTCGCACGCTCAAATCAGAGCTGGAACTCTCACGCTATGAGGTCTGTGAATTGAAGGATTCTGAGGAAGAGATCCTGATTCATTTAGAGATGGTAAAAAGAGCAAATACAAGTATTTTAGACAGGAAAATTCAGACTTGACTGAGCAGATCAGTGAAGGTGATAAGAAACTTCACCAAGCAGAAAAGGTAAAGAAGCAATTGATCCAGGAAATGTTAGAAATGCAGGAAGCACTGCAGAATGCAGAGAGGGTGCAACATGTCTCCCCGGAGCAGCACACACAAGCAGTGCACCTATGGCAGAGCCATCAGCAAGAGCTACGTGCAAGTCTGCAGGCAGCCAAGGAGAAGCAGCGAGTTCTACAGGAAGCAAGTGACCAGGCTACTAACCAAGTACAAGTGCTACAGGAATGGCTGTGTAACCCAGTATGTCCCCACAGAGCAGCATGAGGAGCTGAAGGCCACGTTGCATGTCACCAGAGCATCGCTGGAGGCGGAGCTTGGATGCCAACTGACTCTGTAAGAGAGGGAGCAGGAGAAGGTCCAGAAACTGGAGCAAGAGTTGGAGAGGCAGCTCCAACCCCATGAGTCAGGACGCCAAGGAGTAAGAGGCCTGGAAAACAGAAGCAGCGGCAATCCTAGCGACAAAAACTGCAGAGCTCCAAAAGATGAAGGAGGCGCTGATGCAAACCCAGAGCAAGCACAGGGAAGAGGTGAAGGCCCTGAGAGGGGACTTGCAGGATCAAACTGAAGAACTGCAGATGCAGATTGCTGAGTGAAAGATACTGCTCGACGAGAGGGAGGAGGTGTCCGTCCGTCAGGTGGCCTGCCTGACATTGCGCTATGAAACCGAGATGGCCAATACCCGCAAGCTGCTGGACCACATGGGTAATGAGAGGGCCTGACTGCAGCTTGAGCTGGACAAGGTCTGGGAGGAGCACCAGCAGCTGCAGGTCATAAATAGAGGAAAAGAAACAGATTTAAGCCTTGCGCTGAATCAGCTGACAGATGTGGAATCGCGACTCAACGCTAAAGAAGCTGAACTGACAGCTGCACTGAGTGAAAAAAGAAATGCAGAAAGACAGCTTCAAGACCTGAGGAAGGACCTGGTGTCTGAGCTTGCTAGCCGCAAGATGGCAGAGAAAGAAAAGCGTAACCTGGACGAGGCACTCGAGGCCCTAAAGACTGAGCATGATGCTACGTTGGACTCTACTGCTGCCCAGCAGGAGGTTTCTCAGCTGAAGTTGGAGAAAAAGGTATTGGCCCAACCCAAGCATCTGTATCCCACAGAAACGAATGCCAGTGAAGACAACGGTACAGTGAGAGCTGGGGACACCGCTCGGTTGAAAAACAAGATTACAAAGTTTGAACCGCTTGAGCAAGTGAAGCTCTCCAGGAGGCGTGACTACAGTAACTTTGCAGTAGTACAGTCTACTTTCCACAGGACACGTTATGGGAAGACCAAGTTGCGAAGAAGTAGCACAGTGGGAATCCAGTCATACTTCAGTGCCCATGGGACCCAAGATGGATTCCTTGCTATAGGGGCAGCCACTGTGAAAAGACAGTCATGAATGGGACGGAAGTATGTCCGCAATCATAAGATGAGAAAGACCTCACAGATTGTCCAGCGACACTCCCAACGGAGTAAATTAAGGAGTCAAGACAGAAAGGCCCAAGCCTACGAGTCATCCGACTGTAATAAAGAGGCGCCATGGGGTGCACTTGGGGTTAATCAGAATCCCGCCTAAGTTGAAGTGCTGAAGATAAATGGTGTGAAGCCCAACGCTGAAGGTACGCTGATAAAGAAAGGTCCAAAAGCCATCGCCGCTAAAGCGGAGTTGCTGTCTTCACAAGAGAAGGCCAAACAGTCACTGTCGAGTGTACGCAATGAGATGACCGAGGTCAAGGCTCTTATACAGGGTAAGGGAGACTCTGAGCACAAGAGGAAGAAGACTGATGAAGTAACTGTGTGTTACGAAACTAGTTGGATTGTTGGATTGTTCATCTATCTGACCATACTGTATATTCTTGGCTTGTGCCTCCCAGTCCCCTGCTTCACTGCCTGTCGGTACGGGTGTTTACTATTGCTACCCTGCCTGCTCTGTGTGTTGTTCGCCGATGCGCTCTCTCCCCCACTCCATGTGAGAAGGAGAGTGTCGTGACGTCATCAGAAGGCGCACCACGGGTCTGAGCGGCGTGCTGTTGGAGCTGTATTGCTGTAGGACTGACGGAGGCTTCTGAGCCCCATAACGGGACTTTTGAACGGGACTCTTCACCGGTCCCCAACATCTGGTTACCCTGACTGAAGGTCTCACGGAAGCTGCTGCCTTGGATGTGGTCTGCTGGTATCCAGTGCCTTGCGTCCGTTCCAGTGGAGAGCTGTGATCATTTCTTCTGTGTGGTAACCCCACTAACCCACTGCTTGATATTCATTATATTGATGTACGCAGAACCTTTAATCTTTTAGTAAAATTGTCTTTTAACTGTGCTTCACTATGTGCGTTGTGCGCCCTGTCTTTTTGTTTTTTTCTATAGCCCTAGGGGTGTCAAGCCACCCCTCAAGAAAGGCTGCAGACGTCACATTAGTGTTATTCCCCACAAGGTCAATTTATTGTTTATTTAAACTTTCACACTGCACTGTTTCTATATACACTGTTTAATCATGTTTTAACTGCGCACTTTCACCCCTTTTGTCCACTACGAGTCAGCCGACTGTAATAGAGAGGCACCATGGGGTGCACTTGGGGTTAATCAGAATCCCGCCCAAGTTGAAGTGCTGAAGATAAATGGTATGAAACCCAACGCTGAAGGTACGCTGATGGAGAAAGGTCCAAAAGCCATCACCGCTAAAGAGGAGTTGCTGTCTTCACAAGAGAAGGCCAAACAGTCACTGTCGAGTGTACGCAATGAGATGACCGAGGTCAAGGCTCTTATACAGGGTAAGGGAGACTCTGAGCACAAGAGGAAGAAGACTGGGATGCTTCTTCAGGATTTGCAGATCAAGGTCACAGAGCGACATAGAGTTCTGAGAGAGAGAGAGCTAACAGACAGCAGGAGGCTCAGCAACCTTTGCAAGGAGGGATACAACAAAAGCGGAGTTTCTACCTTAAAGTCAAATTGGCACAAGACAAAGAGGTAGCGAGGTACCAGTCTGCAGGCCCAGAAGGCCTAGTACTTGCCCCAAAGGAAAGACTCCTCAACTGGAAGGCAAGGAAAAAGAAGTGGTGGATGTCAGACATGTCTGACAAAGAGGCTGGTGCACGGGAATAGTGCACAGGCCGGTCACAGGACAATGTTTCGCTGGGGGGAGGGATATGTTGTGCCCTCACTGTCCTCTAGGGGCTGAATAGGGCAGCTATAGGACTTTTTCACCACAGAGAGTTAATCCTTCTTGGAATGGCTGTTCAGCTGTTACCTAATTAAGCTAATCAGCATGGTCTGAATAGTCAGGAAGTGCTTTAAAAGACTGGAAGCGGCCATGCTCAGGGAGACTGTTTTTCCCCACAGAAGGGAGGAGACAGAGGTGCTCCCCAGCTAAGGAAGCAAGGACGTCTTCTCCATAAGGACTAAGATAAGCAAAACCTTTATTATCATATGTAGAGACTGTGTTGCATTGTTACATGTGCCAGGTCATGTTTTGGCTTGGGAACTAGCTTAGCTGGCCAAGCAGTTAGTGAGGGCGAAAGCTACGGTATAATAACAATCATCTGTTCCTTAGCAGGTCTTAAAATTAGGTAAATACAACCTCAGATAAACAACAACACATGACATATTACATCATGCTTTATTTAACAAAAATAAAGCCAAAATGGAGAAGCTATGTGTGAAAAACTAAGTACACCCTTACTGCTTCAAAAGGAATTAAGATGCTAAGTAGCAGACAGGTGCTGCTAATCAAATGCCCTTGATTAATTGATCATCAAGTGTGACCACCTCTATAAAAGCCGAAGTTTTAGCTGTGTGCTGGTCTGGAGCATTCAGGTGTGTGTTAACACAATGCCAAGGAGGAAAGACATCAGCAATGGTCTTAGAGAAGCAATTGTTGCTGTCCATCAATCTGGGAAGGGTTATAAGGCCATTTCCAAACAATTTAAAGTCCATCATTCTACAGTGAGAAAGATTATTCAAAAGTGGAAAACATTCCAGACAGTTGCCAATCTTCCCAGGAGTGGATATCCCAGCAAATTCACCCCAAGGGCAGACCGTGCAATGCTCAGAGAAATTGCAAAAAACCCAAGAGTTACATCTCAGACTCTACAGGCCTCAGTTAGCATGTTAAATGTTAAAGTTAATGACAGTACAATTAGAAAAAGACTGAACAAGTATGGTTTGTTTGGAAGGGTTGCCAGGAGAAAGCCTCTTCTCTCTAAAAAAACATGGCAGCATGGGTTAGGTTTGCAAAGTTGCATCTGAACAAAGCACAAGACTTCTGGAACAATGTCCTTTGGACAGAAGAGACCAAAGGGGAGATGTTTGGCTATAATGTACAGCGCCACTTTTGGCGAAAACCAAACACAGCATATCAGCACAAACACCTCATACCAACTGTCAAGCACGGTGGTGGAGCTGTGATAATTTGTGCTTGTTTTGCAGCCACAGGACCTGGGAACCTTGCAGTCATTGAGTTGACCACAAACTCCTGTGTATACCAAAGTATTCTAGAGTCAAATGTGAGGCCATCTGTCCGACAGCTAAAGCTTGGCCAAAATTGGGTCATGCAACAGGACAATGATCCCAAGTACACCAGGAAATCTATAACAGAAAGGCTGAAAAAGAAAAGAATCAAGGTGTTGCAATGGCCCAGTCAGTCTAGACCTCAACCCGATTGAAATGCTGTGGCTGGACCTTAAGAGAGCTGTGCATAAACAAATGCCCACAAACCTCAATGAACTGTAGCAACGTTGTAAAGAAGTGTGGGCCAAAATTCCTCCACAACGATGTGAGAGACTGATAAAGTCATACCGAAAACGATTACTTCAAGTTATTGCTGCTAAAGGTGGTTCTACAAGCTATTGAATCATAAGGTATACTCAGTTTTTCACATATGGCATTTCCATTTTGGCTTTATTTTAGTTAAATAAATCATGATGTAATATGTCATGTGTTGTTGTTCATCTGAGGTTGTATTTACCTAATTTTAAGACCTGCTAAGGAACAGATGATTGTTATGTCCTGATATGTAAAACCATAGAATTGAAAGAGGGTGTACTTTCTTTTTCACACAAGTGTATGTGTGTGTGTGTATGTGTGTGTGTGTGTATATCTATATATATATATTTATATTCAACAGATTATTGCAATATTTTTTTTCCCATTTTTGCACATTTTTTACAATTTTTTTTGTTTGGTTTTTATATGTTTTTTCATGTATATTACATTTTTTACATTTTTTCTTATATAGGCAAGCACTAGTTGGTTCATGTAATTATCTTATTCAATATTGGTATTTGGTGCAACATTTTGGCACACGTCACCAGCAGGGCAGCAATTTGGGTGTGCTGGAAAAAGGTGCGCTGTCTTTAAAACTGTTCCTTTAAAATGTATATATATATATATATATATATATATATATGTGTGTGTATGAAAGTAGATCCGCACCACTCACAGGTTTGAAAAAATAGAGCTTTATTCAAAGTCATCAGACAATCAACAGACCCAAGAGCGACGTGCGTATCAAACCTCCTAGGTCTTTCCTCCAGCTCTGTGTATGTGTGTAGAACAAATGGAGAAAAAACGAAGCACCAAGTCAGCTGTGAATACAGCAATAACACCAACAGGGATACGTACCAAAAATAAGCTGTTTAATTGGATCAGAACAAAGTAACAAACACACCTACGCGTTTCGGACCTCTACAGTCCTTTATCAAGGTGAATTCACCTTGCCTAGAAGGACTGTAGAGGTCCGAAACGCGTAGGTGTGTTTGTTACTTTGTTCTGATCCAATTAAACAGCTTATTTTTGGTACGTATCCCTGTTGGTGTTATTGCTGTATTCACAGCTGGACTTGGTGCTTCGTTTTTTCTCCATTTGTTCTACATCAAGAGTACCCTTCATGGATGCACATTCAACCCTGGGACATTGGAATATACTGGACTTGCTGCCTATAGTGGATGAAGATTCCCAAGTGAGTTCGTTCCATATTGTCCATATCATTGTGTCAGTCTTAGGATGTTTCATCTACAGGTCACCTGCTGGTGTCACTGATAGTTTCCTTACTACCTGGTTTGTGGGATTGTCATTACCGGGCTGCATCCTAGAGACACTTTATATATTCATTAAAGGGTTGTCTTCCATTTCATATACCTATTTTTGGCTTTAAGTATTGTCTTGAGAGCACCACACACATCTTTTTCTTTTTTCTGTGTATTTGTGTGTATATATGTGTAACGGGTATTCCCCCCCCAATCGCAGATTACACTGTGGGAGCGGAGAAACATACGGTGTTACCATAGGTGTGGTGCATTACCTGTTGGCTCGCAGGAGGGCTGAGCTTCCGCCACGGGGAACCTGGGGCAATTATACTAGGGGTACTCACTTACAACGATGCAGCGCCTCCACCTGCGATGGCTCCCACCAGAGGAGGAGTGGTTCCTCGCAGGACAATCAATAATACCATACACAGTATATATATAATAACTGGTGACTTTACTAACAGACAAGATAACATAGAATAACAGGTGTCCCTCTCACAAGGAGACACTAACTGCGACGTCTCGCAGGACGCTAACACTTTACGCATCACGGCGGACGCCAACACCTTATGCGTCACGGCGGACGCCAACACCTTATGCGTCCTTCCCACTGAATGATCCCACCCCGTGTCCAGTAATCCCACTGTCTCACACTACCAAGTCATCTACATGTACGTGTGTGACTGCGCAGTCACTATGTCTGATGATAGGCCTTGTCGGTGCACTTTATAACGGTACCTGCCCCGGGCTCCAGCCACGGGTGCTGCTATACCACTGGGATTGGATCCGCCGAGATATCCTCCTACGCGTGGGGTGAATTCCGGCGTGGATAATATCACCGCAGTCCCGGCTTGCTTGACCTCCTTGAAGATAGTCCAGCTCTCTTAAAGGCCAGGGCTTATGCCCAAGCCTCGTGGCAGGAAGCACAGCGTCCGCTGGATCCCTAACTAGCGAATAGCTAATGGGGCAGGGTCCCTAACCTAGGGCCTGTCCCTATAACACTCAGCTAGGGTGACTCAGGGCTATCTGGGGCCTAGGGGAATTGCTGGCCTAGTGCAGAGAGTCACTGACTCCTGCACCCTACCTCCTTCCCCTAGCTGCTCCGGTCACCAACTGCCTGTCTGCAAAACCCCGCGAAATGTATCTATTTGGTCGCAAGCAGAGAGCTCCTGCAGCCCTATTGGCTCCCTGGCGTCATGGGGCCGCTCCAGAGGCTCATGGGACTTGAAGTCCCATTACAGAGCCCTCCTCTCATTGGTGGCATCTCGCGCTCTTATCCTGCGCATGCGCAACCTTCCCCGTCCTCTCCCCACGCAGAAATGTCCTCTGCGCAATCGCCTATGGCGGCGCCCTGCACCGGGACCCGACAGGGCCCTAGCAACGCGTCCGACCGCGTCCTTGCCAACCGGCCCCTTCAAGGAGTCGCGCTATCCACGCATACGCCCTCGCATCTCCCCACAAGTGGCTACTACCTCCCTACTGCCCCGGTGAGTGTCGCGAGGTGGGGGGCCCATCACCACAGCGGGGGACCTGGTTACATATGTATGTATGTATGTATATATATATGTATGTATAATATATATATATAATTAGTATGTATTTCCGTGGTCAAAATCAAAGCAAAACACATTGCACAATGAGCTTATTTCTTTAACTTAGATTGTAAGCTCTGCGAGGCAGGGATATTATCTCCTATCGTCTGATTTTATTGCACTTATATTGTTATAATTACCTGTACTGTTTTGTCTCTTTTGTAAAGCTTTGCGTACACAGATGGCATGATATGCATAAAAATATGCATACATACAGCAGTAGGCAATGTTTTTTTTTAACACTTCTTGTACTTTAAAAAGAAAAACGGGCAAACCGAAGGACCCCAACGTTTTTATTTACTTTTTTCCCCGCTAACAGCATATTGAATTTATGACCATTTAAAAAGATGTAGGACAGGGAGTTGCCACATTGTCACCTGGTGATGTCATTTATGACAAAAGACATTCCAAAAATCATCAACATCAATGTCATTTCACATTGTTTCAACTCGCCTGAATTGACAGGAAGATACACGGTAACTAAAATATCAACAGTAGCAAGAAAAATACCAATACTAATACTTCTAATTGTCCAGGAAACTCAGTCTCAAATGAATTCTTTACATTAAAATCACTTACTTTTTAAGCACCCTCTTCTATTGTCATCTGAGGAAGCCTCTCGCAGCAAAATCATAACCGACATCACAGGTGACAGCAGCGAGCAGAGAGATGTAGAACACAGAACACAGCTGCACACAGAGGGAAACCATGAAGTCTATTCATTTAGATTATTTAGGTTAAATATTTTATTGACAGTCAGACATCTCGCTATATAATAAGTCAAATGCAAAGCCTGGGAAAACGCAGAGAAGCCCTGAAATGCAAGTGTTGCTTTGAAATCCATGTGTTAAATATGTATCTCTAATACACCTTTTACTTGCCATTATACTCTTTGTGATTATTTACTTTATTTTTCACATTGTTTGATTAAGTAGAATTTTTGTAAATGTATTATTTTTGTAATTTCTAATTAAATATATAAATTCTTAAATTCCCCATTGAGTTAGCATGTGTTTATTTATGAGTGCTGGTCTGATTTATTTATTTTTTGTCTATATAACTGTAGTAAGTAAACACAACAATTTATTACCTTATAGTTGAAAATATTCTGATTAAAGTTGTTCTTGATTGGAGTATATCTGCCTTTTGGGATGTTATTCATTAAAAAGAATGAATATTTTGTAATTCAGGGCAGTCCCATTTTTAAGTAGGAAAGGGAGAGACTCTTCATCAACATTTTCAATGAGGACAGTTTATTTGCATGCAGGCTTCAGTGTGGCTAATCATTATTTGGTACATCCTCTGATTTTTATTTGTCCATGGCCCTACATTGAAAACAATCTCACTGATTTCCCCTATTACGTCCTTTGACTTATCAACAGTTTCTTGGCCTAAAACATACACTCAAGATGGCCACTTCTGTGTCATGGTCACTAATTGGAATGCCCAGAGGGAAGGATTTAACTATTAAAAATTTAGTTAAGCAATTATATGGGTGTGTTAGTTGTTCTGTTCCACTACATTGTAAATGTCCCATTCCACACATTAGTGACAATATCAGGCATTTTTGTCATCACAGAAAGTTCTCATTAGGCTTCATCTGAGAAGCCAAAGTCGTCAGTTAAGATGAAGTCCATTTTGTGTGTGCGACCTACTGCAGACTGAGTTGAACGCGAAATGGTGGGAATAGACTTTGGCCTTGGCCTGAAAGAGGGACCACCCCAGTGTAGACATTATCAGGGCCGGATTTCCCATAAGGCTGAGTAATCTATAGCCTAGAGCAGAATTGTTTTTGAGGCGGCAATTTGTTGGAGTGGAAATGTGTGTGTGTGTGAGAGTCTTAGGCTGCGCTTATAGTTCTGGCTACGGCATGTCAAAAGAATTTGATTTAATCCGTTGCGTGCGCCTATAGTGGGCACGACCGCGAAAGCGCGACGGAGCGACACAGAGACCAAAATTGTTGAAGTCAATGGAAATTGATTTTTTTCGGCGGCCACAGTGTAACGTCAGCGGCATGTGAGCGGTTCAGCCAATGAGGGCGAACCACTCACGGCCATGCCCCCACATGCTCTCCGGTCGTCATCTCTTGTCTCCTATACTATAAGCTGAAATCGCTATTACAACGGAAATGGATGACGTCACACCGTCTCCGTAGTTAGGACTATAAGAGTGGCCTTACCTTTCCCGGAGCGGGCCTGCTCCTGGAGCATCGCATCATCATAACGACCCGTCACATGATGATGTGTTGCCATAACAATGTGGTGTCACATGCTGCTGTGACATCATGATGACACTTCACTAGGGAGGAGGGCCGCCCCCAAGCATTCGGGTGGCAAAAACATAAGTCCGTTATGAAAATATTGATGGGGTAAAAGGTGGAGGACACAGAAGTGACAAACTGAGGGAGATGAAGAGCAGAAAGGTATTTAAGGTGATTGGGGTAAAGGTGTCTGTGGCTACCCCCACAATCACAGGCAACGCCTTAGAAATATGGCCAAATGAAACTAAGAGACAAAATAGGAAAAAACCTGGCGCTTACCTTAAGCTTAATATATGAGGTGTGCTTACAATGTGGCAGTAAGTTAAACCACGGCTCTATGACAGATGCTTTGAGCCAGCATGGAATTCCCCTCTGCTGCAACCCCAGGGAAGGGTTAATCCGGAACCCTTTCAAAAATATAGAGACATACAAGCAATGGGGGAGCGTGGGATTAGAAAAACATTTAAG
>WSYH01014518.1:0-15512 GCA_036426205.1 Ascaphus truei | reverse complement strand
CGTTTGGCTATTAACCCAACACACAACCCGGGTGTTTTGTGCGGTTACACCGGGTTGCTTCGCGGTTACATACACCATATGGTTTGGCTGTTACAACAATACAAAACAAACCGGGCCATTTTGGCATGTTACACTGGGTGGTTTGGCTGTTACTCCTAATCACTTTCTTCCGGGCGGTTTGGCTGTTACAACCGGGTGGTTTGTGCTGTTCTCAGGGCGGTTTGGCTATTACTGTCTCTCGTTTTGCCGTTACTTCTTTGGCTGTTTACTACTACCGGGCGGTTGGCATTCTTACTCCGGGCTGTTGGGCTGTTACTTACCGGGCTTTTCTAAAATACACACACCGGGTGCTTTCGCTGTTACACCAGATGGTTTTGGCTGTTAAACAACCGGGCAGTTTGGGCTGTTCAACCTGGGTGGTTTGGGCCTGTTACACATACACAACACAAACCGGTGGCTTGGCTGTTACAACCGGGCAGTTTGGCTGTTAATAATCCAGCAGTTTGGGCTGTTACACCTGGGTGGTTTTGCTGTTACACCGGGTGGTTTTTCTGTAACATACCAACACCGGGCGGTTTGGCTATTACCCGGTGGTTGGCGTTTACACACCGGGTGGCTTCGTCTGTTACAGAAACCCAGATGGTTTGGCTGTTACAAACAAAACAACAAAAAAACGACCGGGCAGTTTGGCTGTTACACTGGGTGGTTTGGCTGTTACAACCGGCCGGGTGGCTTTGCGCGAACAAACAAATTCAACAACGATACGTTAGTTGGCGTTATCCCAGGCATTTGGCTGTTACACCTGGGTTTTTTGGCTTGTTACACCAGTGGTTTTTTCTGTAACACAAACCGGGCGGTTTTGGCTATTCATCAATTCAAGAGCCTGGGTGTTTTGGGCGTTACAGACCACAGGTGTTGCTTCCTGTTACACCAGATGGTTTTGGCGCTTTACAGACCGACGGGCAGTTTGGCTGTTACTACACCTGGGTGGGTTTGAGCTGTTTCCTCTGTGCTGTTTGGCTGTTACACCGGTCCGGGCGGTTTGGCTGTTACTCCGGGCGGTTTGGCTGTTACACCGGGCGGTTTGGCTGTTACTCCGGGCGGTTTGGCTTTTACTCCGGGTGGTTTGGCTGTTACTCTGGCCAGTTTGGCTGTTACACTGGGTGGTATGTCACTTTTTCTGGAAGCCGTTTAGACTAGACTTCGGAGCTACTAGAACAAGTCTCCTTGGCTCCTGGCCATTGTCTGCCTCGGTCTTCATAAGCCACATTAATTTCATTATCATTATGCAAATACAGCAAATACAGCTCCAGATTGCATCATTCATTTATTTATCATCAAATTAGACTTAAATAAAAATAAAAAAATTCAAAAGCTTTTGTTAAAAAACAAAAATAAACCCAAACCACAAAAAAAAAGATCACAGACAAAACCAAGACCCCCAGGTTCTGAGGACTGTGCCGGGAATGTAGGCAACAGGAAGTGACCATGGATCCAGGCCTGCTCTGCTGACAATGGAATGACCAATGCAACGGGGAGACGTGATACTTTATAAAATGGTAGCTGAGGGTCGTACTGTAAATGTTTGCTCTGAGCTACGGGGGAGATTGTCTAACATGAAAACGTCTCGTACTGCCACGTTTTCCTCTCACTTCCTGTACTGCAGGGACTTTACACAGAGCACCCGCCCACTGGCTTATGGCATTGGGATGGGAGTCTTAATTACAGATACACACACACCGTAGACGGCGAAAATTAAACCACGTCTACTTGTATTGGCAAAAGAGGAAGGCTTGGAAGGTGGGGGTGGGAGTTATGGCAGAAAAATGCAAGTATCGAGTATGTGCCTCTATACTTCTAGGGTACATGACCCGTCATCATATGTATCAATGGCAAAGAAGATGAACTCTGAGAAAAATAATATAGAAATTCTTTTTTTATCTTGTATAGAGCGAACAGTGTAGACAGCACTGTACTGTATATAGTATTACTGCAGGCAGGAGCCCCTGTCCAGCAGAGCTTACAATCTATCTTTTGGTGCCTGTGGCCCTGAGAGATAAAGTGATAAAGCGGTATTAACCTGCCCACGGTCACACCCAAGGTCACACCCAAGGACACACCCAAGGTCATACCCAAGGTTACACCCAAGGCCATACCCAAGGTCACAACCAAGGCCATACCCAAGGGCACATCCAAGGTCACATCCAAGCGCACACCCAAGGTCACACCCAAGGTGACGCCCAAGGCCATGCCCAAGGGCATACCTAAGGACACATCCAAGGTCATACCTAAGGTCACATCCACGGTCATACCCAGGGTCCCTCCCAAGGTCATACCGAAGGTCACACCCAAGGTCACAGAGCAGACACGGGGAATTGAACCAGGTTCCACTGATTCAAAGTCAGTGCCATGGTTGGTCAGAGTTAGAGGCTTTCCTCATTGAGACGCTGCTTTAAATCTATTATATTGAAAAGACCACTGAGAGCCTGTATAACCAAAACACCTGCATTCATTCTGGTTAGAAACACAACAAGCAATCTCTTACTGTTATATGACCAAGTTACTATATTACTAAGACCACTTTCTATGCACATATGTCTAAAATAAGCTAATAAGGTGAGGTCTTTAGAATGAAGGAACTGGGTGAAAACTGCGGTAGAATGAAAAAGTTATTACTAGTCTCATAGCACGTTCGAGCATATCGTATGACACGGCTGGAGGGGCCAGGAAACTGGCTGATCTTAGAAGACATCTCATTTAATAGCGTTGCCCCACCCATGAAAGGGACAGTAGCAAAAAGACAAATATTTACGCTATGCTGAGAAACACGTCCTCCAAGTTCTTTCAGTGAAAATAAACTTCTGAGTTTGGGTTCTCATTCGGCTGCCTTTTCCAGGATGGCGTCGGCTTCTCTGAGAGTGGAATTAAATTATTAACCTACTATAAACAAACATTTACCGCTGTGTTTTTCAAGCAGGGTTCCTAGGAACGCTTGGGTTCCCCAGGCTTCCCTAATGGGTTGGTAGGAAGATACTAGGGCGCACCGATGAGGCTCGCTCTGGAATAAGGCGTGTATAATGATGCGTGTAGGATATACAGATGCACGTGGGGAGGCCGATTATAATAAAAACAACACAAAAAACAATACTGGCCCAGTGTGGATACTGCAGCTCAACCCGAGGAGGATCGTCCTAGCGATCCTCAAATGGTATTTGAAGAAGAATAGGGGAGCGCAAAGAGAAAAGCAGTGTCAATGTTACACAACTTACACTGGCGACACACTTTATTCGAGCTCGGCTAGTCCCACGAATTCCGGCGTATAACCCGGGTATTGGAGGTTTGTGACTGTTTTCTGCCCGAGTGCATTAGGTATTTTCTAGGCAGGGTTGAAGCATTTTATTCCCCTGCTGCTGCAATCTGCACAGTATATATATATATATACTGCATTACAATTCATGAATTTATGCCATCTGGTAGACACGCAAGCATTGCAGCCTATTAAATCCTAATCATTATCATTTACAGATCAGCCGCCCTCACCAGGCATGAACCCAGGCTGGGAAGGCAAACGCAAACGGGGCTTGTCAGAGGTGAGGAGCGGCGCATTCCAGGTATCTGCCAGGTACATACTGGCATTTGCTCGATAAAGTGTGTCGGTGCAGTACAACAGTAATGCATAGTGCAAACCATAATGCGCTCCATAATGCATAGAGCAACCCATAATGCTCCATAATGCCTAGTGCAACCCATAATGCATTCCATAATGCCTAGTGCAAACCATAATGCATTCCTAATGCTAGTGCAACCATATGCTTCCATATGCATGGCAACATAATGCATTCCATACATAGTGCAAACCATAATGCATTCCATAATGCCATATGCAAACTAATGCATTCCATAATGCATATTGCAAACATAATGCAATTCCATACATGCATAGTGCAAACCATAATGCATTCCATAATGCATAGCGAAACCAAATGCATTCCATAATCGATAGTGTAACCTTAATGCATTCCATAATGCATAGTGCAGACCATATGCATTCCATAATGCATAGTGCAACCCATAATGCATTCCATAATGGATAGTGTAAACCTTAATGCATTCCATAATGCATAGTGCAGACGATAATGCATTCCATAATGCATAGAGCAAACCATAATGCATTCCATAATGCAGTTGCAACCCATAATGCATTCCATAATGCATAGGCAACCCATAATGCATTCCATAATGCATAGTGCAAACCATAATGCATTCCATAATGCATTGCAACCCATAATGCTTCCATAATGGATAGTGTAAACCTTAAAATGCATTCCATAATGCATAGTGCAGACCATAATGCATTCCATAATGCATAGTGCAACCCATAATGCATTCCATAATGCATAGTGGCAACCCATAATGCATTCCATAATGCATAGTGCAAACCATAATGCATTCCATAATGCATAGTGCAACCCATAGCATTCCATAATGCATAGTGCAACCCCATAATGCATTCCATAATGGATAGTGTAAACCTTAATGCATTCCATAATGCATAGTGCAACCATAATGCATTCCATAATGCAAAGAGCAACCATAATGCATTCCATAATGCATATGTGCAAACCCATAATGCATTCCATAATGCATGAGCAAACATATGCATTCAGATGCTAGTGCAAACCATAATGCATTCCATAATGCATAGTGCAAACCATAATGCATTCCATAATGCATAGTGCAACCATGTATTAGTGTTTTTCATTATATAACTGGTTGTGTTGTTATCATGTCCAAGCTGGGTCGTTGGAATCCACGGGGGGAGGATTGTAGCCGTGACCCCTGATTCCCCCCCAAATAGCGGAAGGTTGCGCTTTGCAAATAGTATGTGGCAAAGCCCGCAAAAGAGGAGAGTGCATTTGGCGGGAGAAACATTCCTTTACCAGCAGCCCTGCGGGGAGGGTCGGTGAGTAGAGTCTAGCCAATGGGCCGGAGGAGGTCCAGAGATAAAGTCAGTGTTTCGCGCCATGTGAGCTAGAGCTGATTGGAGAGGAGACGAGAGTCTGTGAGGGGAGTTGAACCGCCCCCGCGCAGGCCAGGTGCCCCAGGCCCAGTTAGCCCTGAGTCACCTTAGAGACAAGCTGAGCTAGGATCGCCTTAGTAAGGTTTCCTGTCCCCCTAGTAACTGTAAGTTTTGGACCGGGACTATACTGTCGAGAGGTAGGGTCTGGGCTCAGACCCCCCTGGATGTGCCGAGTCTGGGTGGAGCGTCCCGGACCATAGAGAGAGAGAGAAGAGATAGAGCGGTGTCGATGTACAGAGACCCTTTTTGAAGATCGTGGCAGTCCGAGCACCGGAGAGCTCGGCAGGTATTTCATCAAGTGCACCACCCCGGTACCATTCACTCACTCACCCGAGACATAGTGCGCTGCAGGTCACCCATGCACACACACAGGGCCTGATGTGAGTGGGATGCCTAATCCGTAAGGATCGGACACGGGGTGGGCTCACCCGGTGGCGGGTGTGGGGATTATTGTTGGTGTCCGCCGTGGCGCAGGGTTGTGGGGGCGTCACCCGTGGCGCTAGGTAATGTTGACGTCCGCCGTGGCTATTATATAACGTATACACCTATATAGGAATGTTATGCCGTGTAATGTACTGTGAGTTTGGTCTGCAAGTCAAAGAGTTGGTTTTGAGCTTGGCTGTGTAAGTGTAATTCTTGCATATACATCCTGCGAAGACCCACTCTCCCTTTGCGGGAGCTGTCGCAGGTGGAGGGCTGCACCCGTTATAAATATTGCACGCACCCCAGGCTCTCCGTGGCAGAGACTCAGGCCTGTGAGCCAGCAGGTAATAATGGAATATTGCACTCAGTAATATATTCTTTCTTCAACATAGATACATCGATGACGTCCCACCTGTGTTTTTAAATATATTCTGTTTTTTATTCAATCCTTTACAAAATATGCATATATATAAATTTACATTTCATTTCAGACTAGTAAGGGGAACATTTGTTTTTCATTGCAGATCAGCTAAACCAAAACCTGAAATGGAGCCTGAGAAACATTGGATTAGAAGATATATATTTTTAAACCACCGCGTATTAACTTTAAACATTTATGTCTACCTGTCTGTCTCTCTGTCTTTCTCTGTCTGTCTTGTGGAACGCATTACCTTTGGAAAAGGGAACGTCTGTTCGTGTTTAGGTAACGTCACTTTATGAGCTCTTTGGATCAAAACCCGGACTGTGTATCGCTCAACTGTTAATTTAGTATATGACATTGTAAAAGTATACTTTTAGAGCTCTATGAATACATTCATATAATACAAATGAAAACAAAAAGAAGAGAAACATGTTGCCTCACTAATGCGTCTAATGTCTCCCTTTGCTGCGTTGATAAATAGTTACTGTTATTTGGGGGGGATTTACCATAGTTTTATCACACTTTCAGTCCGGAGCTAAAATGGTTTCTATTTGTATTGCTTTCCTGGTTCAGTTTTACTGGGCATGTCAGTAACAACTTACTGTATCAGAATAGGGTTAACGTTATACACTGGCGACACACTTTATTCGAGCTCGGCTAGTCCCACGAATTCGGGTATACCCGGGTGTATTGAGGTTTGTGACTGTTTTCTTCTGCCCGAGTGCATTGGGTATTTTTCCGGCAGGATTGAAGCAATTTTATTCCCGCTGGCTGCAATACTGCACAGTATATATATCTATTATACTGCATTACATTCATTGAATTTATGCCATCTGGTAACACGCGAAGCATTGCAGCCTATTAAATCCTAATCATTATCATTTAACAGATCATCCCGCCCGTCGCCAGCTGAACCCAGGCTGGAAGGCAAACGCAACAGCTTGTCAAGGTGAGGAGCGGCGCATTCCAGGTATCTGCCAGGTACATATGGGTATTTGCTCGAATAAAGTGTGTCGGTGCAGTATGTTTTGAGAGAGAGAGTAAGAGAAGGTCAGAGGGGAGAAGAGAGTCAGAGAGAGAGAGAGTCAGAGGGAGAGAGAGAGAGTCATAGGGAGGAGAGAGTCAGGGGAAGAGAGAGAGTGTCAGAGGAAGAGAAGAGAGAGTCAGAGAGAGAGACACAGAAAGAAGAGAAAGCGAGTTAGTGGAAGGATAGAGAATCATAGGGAGAGAGCGTCAAAGAAAGAGGGATAGTGGGATGAGAGGGAAAGACAGAGAGAGGAGAGAGAGTCGGTTGAGATTGAGATGAGAGAGAGAGATAGAGAAGATAGCTGGACGGGAGAGAGAGTGTGAATAGGGAAGAGATAGGGGAGAGATGGAAGGTGGGACAGAGAGGAAAGGGGAGGGATGCAGAGAGAGAGAGGGTCGAAAAAGGAGCAGATAGATGGATAGTGGAAGGGAGAGTGGGGAAGTAGAGGCAGAGAGAGAGAGAGAGGCGGAAAGAGGGAGAGGAATTAGAGAGGGGTCAAAGGAGGGTGAGAGAGATAGTGGAAAGGAAAAGAGTGGGCGAGAGGGAGAGCATCATGAAAGAGCGAAAGTCAGAGAGATAGAGAGAGATAAAGAGAGAAGGGGGAATAGACGGTCATAAAAGAAAGTTTATTAGTTACTGAGATAGTGCCAGATTGCGTACACTATCACACTTGGAACTCCCATTAAAATCCACAGTGCCCTCATGCATACTGGTGTCTCATTTTTTTAGGGACTGACCATAGTGACTGATCGGACGGAGTTGGACGACCCGATCGTAATGGAAGTGGTTCTCTGTCCACTTCTGTTTCAAACATCGGTGAGCCCAGTCCGGCTCATGTGAGAGGTCATGTGATCAGTCCCGATAGTGGTCATGCGATCGGTCACGATAGCTGTCACAAGGTGCGGAAGCACTGGAGGTCCGGTGGGACTCAGAATTCCATGAAAGTCAAGGTTGTGGAATAGAGTTTCCTTTTGGTTTTATCACTTCTTTTTGTGGTCACTTCCTTATTCTCACCCATCCGATTGATCTACTACGTGAAAATAGGCATCTGGAAGGTGGCATTAAATGTATGCAGGTGACTGACAAGTCAGACACCTGGTAAAAGGACAACACTCCAGCTCGTAGTCCCGGTATATTCCCAGGGCTTTCACCGAGGACTTTCTCGCACTGATATTGCTACAGAATTGTGTGTTGCGCTGGGGTCTTTGACATCAGACAATAGAGAAACCAGAACTGGAATCATGCCCCAGCACACAATCTTCATCTCTTGGTATCTGGCGCTAGGCCACTCCTACCTTCCAACTGATCTCCTGGTTTCCACCTCCCAATATGTTGTCCCGAAGAAAGGTTTGATGCTTAAAAGCCAGATGATTTAAAACCTCTCCAGTTCAGTCAAACTTGGGTTCATGGAGTGCCAAAGTGAGAATGAGTTAGCTCAATCGATATGACCATCTGAATCGGATGCTGTATTTACATCCAATGTAATATTTGAGATGGATTGAATGTTGAATCCTCTCTCTTTTCTGCAAACCGGGGATATGTTTTTAGCAACCCACATAGTCCAGACTGTAAATCCATCACCATGATAAGTAACTCGTCCAGTCCTTCAACAGTGGTGGTTTTCTACTTCAACATTATCCTCACTGCTGATTGGGTTAGAGTCTTCTCCAAAGAGATGATGGGATCTGTGATATTGCGAAGCTTCTCAACCTCAATGATCTCAATCTTATCTGGTCGCCTTTATTTCCAACTGCCCGGATAAATTAGAGACTCGAAGTGACTCCTGATCTTCCTGCCTCGAGATCTCACGCTAGCCCGGTGTTCGAGGTTTTGCATTTCTCTCTAATATCCCCAAACATACCTGAACTCTGTCTCTTTTATGAGCTGCTTTTCTTTGAACTCCTTTCTGATGTCCTTTCATTTGTTGCATCTTCTTTCTCAGTCTCCTTTCCCGTCGCATGTCGTAGTCTCTACAATACGTGTAGTTCAGCCTTTTGTGTTTTAGAGACCTCCTTCAGCAATTCAACCAGGTGTCCTCGTGCGGTCCAAAAAGAACACCGATGCACAGACGTAAGTTCATCCACATGGCAGTAGTACTTCAGGAGCTCCTTGGTGGAGAGAACATGTCCTGCCTCCTCCAGAAGTGGTGAGCTCAGTGAAGACATGCTCCACTGACTTACTGTGTGACTTCAGGTGGTCTCACACAGAGAGACTCACATCCGGCACTGGTTATAGCATTAACAAGACACTGTACACAGTAGTACACACATTCTTACCGTCCTTCTGATGGGTTGAGTAGAAAGAAAACTCTACTATGCCACACATCTTGGTGTTGGCCTGAAGGTAGGGCATCGCCCACAAACGTGTTCTGCACTCCGGACACATGCAAGATTGATTGAACTCCGTTTGCCCTCACGTATTCCCAATCATTCCTTGCAGAAGGTATGCCCACAGGTAAGGTGACAGGGTTGGTGTAGGTGCCTCAGGCATATTAATCAGTTTAATACCCTCTCTCACAAGAGCAGACTCCATCCTGGAAAAAAAGCAGCTGAATGAAGAAAACGGAGCTCAAAGGTTTCATTTTACTAAGGAACAAGCGTGGGCTCGTTCGTCAACATCATGTCAACATTTTTCTTGTACCTACGGGTGGACTTTCATGGGTGGGGCTACATTACTAAACGAGATGACTTTTAAGATTAGGCCGGTTTCCGTTCGCCCTCCAGTCATGTTAGATCCGAGCAGAATGTATTCAGATCTCTCGGTGTTATAAGTGGCTCCCTCAGTGGGCTTTTGGCAAATAATAGATTTAATAGGTGTAAACGGATTTTCTGGCCTAGCCTGACCCCCCAATCTCACATTGGCCCCTGTGGTCCTAACCGGCCCCCCATTACATGGTAGTGTCTGGTGGTGCACCTGTTGGCAACAGGACTCCTGAGTCCTCCCGCATGATGTTGTGTTGGGGATTGCCAACCCAGACAGGCACTGAGTATGGTATGAGTCCTACCTAGATCCAGTGCACAGGCTCCTCCACCTCATCAGATCCCTGCGTCCGCAAGGGATGGTTCTGATGAGGATCTCCTCCGTGGTGCCTTCCTCTGCAAGAGTAATCCAGACTCACAACACGAGGGGTCTTTATCAAGGTCATCTTTATTGTTCGCTACATAAGCTTAACACTTGCGGGACTTTTCCTTTAAAAATATTGCATAAAAAGTCCAGTAAGTATTTGATGTGATCCTCCTACATTATTGGGAGTTTTTGGTTCCGATGTTATTTCTGTTTTGAAATTTTGCTGTATTTCTGAAACAACTCTTAAACAAACTAAATATTGAAATTTACAGCCAGAACACATTGTAGTTAGTTAAAATAAAATAATATAATATATATATAAGGAGCGGCTCATGAGTAAAGACACTGACAGACCTGAGATTGCTGCGGGGGAACCTGGTTCAATTCCCGGTGTAACAGCCCAAACCGCCGGTGTAACAGCCAATCCGCCCGGTGTAACAGCCAAACCGCCCTATTAACAGAAAAACAACCGTGTAACAGCCAAACCGCCCGGTGTAACAAAAAAACCGCCCGGTGTAACAGAAAAACCGCCCGTGGTAACAGAAAAACCGCCCGGTGTAACAGCCAAACCACCCGTTTAACAGCCAAAACCCCGTGTAACAGAAAAACCAACCGTTTGGTGGTAACAGCCCAAACCGCCAGTGTAGACAGTCACACCACCCTTTACCATAAACAACCGCCGCGTTGAAATCCAACCACCCGGTGTAACAGAAAAACCACCGTTGTGCTAACGCAACGACAGTGTAAACAGCCAAACGCCGGTGTAACAGCCAAACCACCCCGTGTAACTGAAAGAAACGCCCGTGTACAGCCAAAACCGCCCGGTGTTACAGCCAAACCGCCCGGGTACAGCCAAGCCGCCGGTGTACACCAACACCCCGTGTAACAGAAAACCCGCCCGTGTAACAGCCAAACCGCCCGGTGTAACAGCCCTACCGCCCGTGGTAACAGAAAACAAACCGCCCCGTGTAACAGCCAAACCGCCCGGTGGTACGACGAAAACCAACCGGTGTACAGCCAACCGCCCGGTGTAACAGAAAAACCGCCCGGTGTAACAGCCAAACCCACCGCGTTGTAACAGCCACAATCGCCCTGTGTACAGCCAACCCCCACGTGTAACACGCCAAAACCACCCGTGTAAACAGCCAAACGCCCGTGTAACGCAACAACCGCCTGGTGTCACAAGCCAAACCGCCCGGGTTACACCACGCCCGTTAACACAACTCGCCGGTGTAACAGCCAAACCCGCCCGGTTGAACAGCCGAAACGCCCGGTGTAACAGCCAACCGCCCGGTGTACCAGCCAGACCACCCGGTGTAACAGCCAAAACAACCCGGTGTCACAGCCAAACAACCTGGGTAACAGCCAAACCCCTGGGCAATCACCGTCTAACATGCCAAAACACCCGGTGTAACAGAAAAAAACCGGCCCGGTGTAAAGAAAAACGCCCGGTGTATACCAGCCAAAAACGCCCGGTGTAACATCCAAACCGCCCCCCCCCACCGTGTTAACAGCCAAGCCGCCCCCGGTGTACAGCCAACCAACGCACGGTTGTAACAGAAGAAAACCGCCCGGTGATACAGCCAAAACACCGCCCTGTGTAACACCAACCGCCCATGTAATAGTTTGTTTTAACTACTTACATCCAAACCGCCCGGGTGTAACAGAAAAACCGCCCGTGGTAACATCCAAAACGCGCCGCCAGGTGTAACAGATCAGCCAGCCCCGGTGTACAGTCCAAACCAACTCCCGGTTGTAAACAGGCCAAACCGCCTGTGTAACAGCCAAGAACGCCCATTGTAACATACCAAAACCGCCCGGGTAAACAGAACAACCAACCGGTGTAACGCCAAACCGCCCGGGTGTAACCAAACCCCTAGTGTGTAACAGCCAATACGCCCGGTGTAAACAGCCAACCGCCCGTTTTAATCAGAAAAACACGGCCCGTGTAACGCAAACCGCCCGGCTGTAAACAAAAATACCAAC
Source organism: Ascaphus truei (assembly GCA_036426205.1). Lineage (NCBI taxonomy): Eukaryota > Metazoa > Chordata > Amphibia > Anura > Ascaphidae > Ascaphus > Ascaphus truei. The sequence goes on along the minus strand of WSYH01014518.1, from coordinate 3,509 downwards.
GTTGTAACAGCCAAACGCCGGGTACCGTAAAAAGCACAACGCCCGGTTTAACAATAAACAACCGCCCGTTGTAGACAGCCAAAACACCCGGTGTTACGCCAAAACACCGCTTGTAACAGCCAAACACCCGGTTAAACGAAAAACCGCCCGGTGGTAACCCGCCCAAACCGCCCGGTAACCCCAAACCAGCCCGGTTAAACAGCAAACCGCCTGTTTACATCTAAGCTGCCGATTAACAGCCAACCCTCCCCTGGTGTACACACCAAAACCACCCGGTGTAACAGTTAAGCTGTCCGAAAGTAACACAAACCGCCCGGAGTGTAACCAGGCAAACCGACCGTTTAACACACGCCGAACAGCAACGCGCCTCGGTGTAACATGCCAAACCGCCCGGTCGTAACATCCAAAAAACCGTCCGAACAGAAAACCCGCGCCCGGTGTACTAGCCAAAGCACACACCGGTGTTACAAGCTACAACAAGCAAACCCCGTGTACAGCCAAAACACCCGTGTAAACAGCCAAAACCCCCGGTGTAACAGAAAAAACCGCTCCGGTGTACAGCCAAACCCGCCGTTGTAACATTCAAACCAGCCCGGTGTAACATTCAAAACCGCCCATGTAACAGCCAAGCCGCCCGGTGTAAACGCCAAACACCCGGTGTAACAGAAAAAACCACCCGCCCGGTGTAACAGCCAAACCGCCCGGTGTAGCAGCAACCCGCCCGTGTACAGCCAGCCCGGGTAACGAACACAAACCGGTTACAGCAAGCCGCCGTGTAACAGCCAAACCGACCGTGAAAACGAAACAGCCCGAACAGGCCAACGCCGGAGTCACGGCTGTAACAGCCAAACCGCCCGGTTAACAGCCAAACACGCACGTGTATAAAGCCAAACCAACCGGTGTAACAGCCAAACCACCGCCCTGGGTGAAAGCACGCTTTAACGCCAACCCGCCCGGTTGTAACAGCCAACCGCCCGTGTGTATACAGCCAAACCGTTACGCCCCGCCGGTGTAAACAGCCAACCTCCCAGTATAAACAGCCAACCCCCAGTGTATCAGCCAAACCGCCCCGGTATAGCACCAAACCACCTCTGTTTAACAGCAAAACCACCTCCGTTACACCGTGCCAAAACGCAAACTCCGGGACCACAAACGACGTGTAACAGCCAAACCGCCCGGTGTAACAGCAAAACCGAACCCGGTGTAACGCCACGCCCGGTGACAAAACCGCCCGGTGTAGCCAATCCGGAAAACACGCCAAACCACCTGGTGTAACAGCCAAACCGCCCTGTGGTAGCCACGCACAGCCTGGTAAACAGCCATACCGCCCTTGAAACAGCCAAACCCTCGCGCCGGTGTAACAGCCAACCTATGCCCGGTGAACAGCTAAGCTGCCCGGAGTAACGCCAAAACCGCTCCGGTGTAACACCAGCCAAACCACCCGGTGTAACAGTTAAGCTGCCCCGGAGTACACCACCAACCTGCCGCCTGTGTAACATGCGAACCGACCGGTGTAACAGCGCAAAACCGCCCGTGTGTACAGCCAAACCACCCAGTGTTATCAGCCAAACCGCCCGTGTAAACAGCCAAACCACCCGGTTAAAAGGCCAACCAACCCGGTGTAACAGCCAAAACCGCCCGGGTGTAACAGTCAACACCGACCGTTGTCAATCAACCGCCAAACCCGCCCGTGTACACGTCAACCCGCCCGTGGTAACAGCCAACCCCTCCCTGTGTAATCAGCCAACCACCTGTGTAAGCAAAAACCGCCCAGTGTAACACCAAACCGCCCGGTAAACACCAACCCGCCCGGTGGTAACAGCCAAAGAAAACTCTAACCGCCCGGTGTCAACAGCGAGCTCCCGGCGTAACAACAGCCAAACCGCCCGGTGTAACGAGCCAAACCACCTGGTTTACAGCCAAACCCCCGCCCAGTTGTAACGCCAACACGCCCGGTGAACAGCCAAAAAACCGCCCGGTGGTAACAGCCACGCCCGGTGTAACGCGAAGCTGCCCGGAGTAACATCCCAAACCGCCCGTGTAACAGCCAAACCACCCTGTGTAACAGAAAAACCGCCCGGTGGTAACAGCCAAACCGCCCGGTGTAGCAGCACCGCCCGGTGTACGCAAAACCGCCCGGTTACAAGCCAAACCAACCGGGGGTAACAGCCAAACCGCCCGGGTAACAGCCCAACCGCCCGAGTACAGCCAAACCGCCTGGTGTACGCCAAACCGCCCTGGTGGTAACAGCCAACACACCCGTGTACAGCCAAAAACACCCTGATGTAACAGCCAAAAACCGCCCCGGAGTAACAGCCAAACCGCCCGGTGTAACACAGCCAAACCGCCCGGTTTAAACCCCAAAGACACCGGTGTAACAGTTCAACCACCTGGTGTAACTAGCCAACCCTCCCCAGTATATACAGCCAAGCACCCAGGGTATCACCAAACCTGCCTCGTTAACAGCCAAAACGCCCAGTGTAACAGCCAAACCGCACAGTGTAAAAGCCAAACCAAACCCGGTGTAACAGCCAAAAACCGCCTGGGTGTACAGGCAAAAACCGCCCGGTGTAACCGCCCCAAACCCGCGGTGTAACAGCCAAACCGCCCGGGTAGAGTAACAGCACCACCGCCCGGATTTATCAGCAAGTACCGGTGGAGTATAAACTGCCAACGACCAGCCCCGGTGTAGTAACAGCCAAACCTCCGGATGTAGCCAGCGTTAATAGCACCAAACCGCCCTAGCGTAACAGCCAAACCACCCGGTGCAACAGCAACGCAAGGTGTACAGAGCCAAACCGCCCGGTGTTCACAGCTAAGCTGGCCCGGAGTAACATCCAAAACCAGGCTCCGGTGTAACAGCCCACCACCCCGTTGTACAGTTCAGCTGCACTGAGTAACAGCCAACACGCCCGGGTGTCCAGGCAAAAACGACCGGTGTAAGACAGCCAAACCGCCCGTGTAACAGCCAACCACCCAGTGATCGCCAAACCGCCCGGTATACCAGCCAAACCACCCGGTTTAACAACAAACCACCCGGTGTAAAAGCCAAACCACACCGGTGTAAAAAAACCAGCCAAACCGCCCGGTGTACAGCAACCGACCTGTGTCGCCAAACCGCCCGGTGTAACAGTCAAACCGCCCGGGTAACAGCCAAAACCGCCCGGTGTAACAGCCAAACCACGCTGGTGGTAACAGCCAAACCGCCAGTGTAACAGCCAAACCGGCCCCGGTGAACAAGCCAAACGCGCCCGTGTAACAGCCAAACCCGCCCGTTGGGTAACAGCGAGCTGCCCGAGTAACAGCCAACCGCCCGGTGTAACCACCCAAACCACCGTGTAACAGCTAAGCTGCCCGGATTGTTGCTTGCTTAGAAGAGGAACGACCTTAGTTTGCGCTATCTCCATCCCCGGTCTGGACTTATGGATTTTGCTTTTCTCACCAAACCACAGATTTCCAGCTCTGGATGGAAACTCGCGACACCGATCTCCCGCCTTCAGGAGGTGGCC
>WSYH01014517.1:0-15512 GCA_036426205.1 Ascaphus truei | reverse complement strand
CTTTTCTAAGCAATCTATTCAGGCAGGTGGTGTTTGTTAATTGACTACCATCAGTTAAACCACCACACTGCTGGCTTAGAGGCACATTCCCGAACCGGGATAACTCCCCGTTACCCTCCTTTTACTCCCTAGCACCTCTCCCTATAACTCAATGGCTCCATATAACCCCTCTCCTATAACTCCTCCTATTGCCCCATATAACCACCCAGATAACTTCTTCCTATTGCCCCCATATAACGCCTCTCGATACTCCTCCTATTGCCATCTAACCCTATTATCCTATTGAACCCCTCCCTATAACTCTTCCTTCCTATTGCCCCCACATTACCCGCTCTGGATAACATCTCTCTGACTCTTGTTTCTGTGATTATCAGTCTTCTCCCCTTCTCTCTGTACCATCTCTTTCTCTGTTCCCCACTTTCTCTCTACTCTTCTCTCTCACGGTTCCCCCCTCTCCAGTCCCCCCTCTCTCTATATTCCCGCCACTTGTCTCTCTCGCGCTATTACCTCCCCTCCCTCTCACTGTTACCCCCCATCCCCCGTTGCTCTCTCACTGTTACAGTACCACCCTCCCTTTCTATCTCATACTTTTTATCCCCCCTCCGCCCATCCTCTCCCTCCTCCCCGCGCCCTACTGTTCCCCTGTCCTCCCACCCACGTCGCAGCCCCAACTCCTCGCCGTTCGCCCCCAAATCAGCGACAATCCAATCCCCAATCTCACGGCCCAAAAGATATGGTTATCCAGGGAGCAGAGTTTGTCCCCCACGCTTCCTCGCATCCCGAGAGAGTTCCCACTACCACCCAGCCCGCTTTTTATCACTCAGGCCGCGTCCAGGCTGAGAGCGCGGATGCAGCGCGCTTAGCACTGCCACGCAGCTATTATCACGTAATTCAATATAATCATCTATAGTGTGACACCGTGCCCTCGTAGCGTTCCCTGGATAGCAGCTTGAGGAGACAAATTACTTTGTAATTTGCCGCGCGATGGGCCGTGTCCACATGAGCTTTCGCCCAAGGATTTGCAAACCAGCGCTATGATTCATGGCCACCCCACGCGCCAACAACATTTTTAAAAAGCCAGATTACCCCAGCTTCATCAGCCTGTAATATCACGGCGCTTGAGAGCGAGCACCATGAATGAGGCCTTGACTGTTTCATCTGTCTCTTTCTGTCTCTCTCTGTCTCTCTCTGTCTCTCTCTGTCTCCTCTCTCTGTGTGGTTGTGAGGTCTATATGATATTGTGCGATACCGTGGTTAGTGAGGGAGCAAACACAATTCTTCCGGTGAAATAATATGGTGGTGTTTTTTTAACATTGTCCAAAAAAAATAAACAAAACAATGGGTGCTTTCTGTCCCCTTTAAGAAACAAAACATCAAGCAAGCCTATCCCCTTAGGGGAACTCAACTAAACACAAGTTGTCTATCTACCCTGGCCTGGCTACTCACCTAGACCACCCAACCAGTTGTTCAGTAACACCAGTGGCCCTTACCTGGTAGCATAAGCCCGTAATAATAGTGGTACGCTTGCTGCTGCTGTTTATATTGGCTGTGGTTAGCAGCCATTGTATGCTAGTGCCGCTGCGCACAGTAGTGAGCTTGGGAGCCGGCCGACAGGGGGAAAGATTCAAAATTAAGTATTCGTTCTGCTTAATCCGCCGCTGTATGTGTGTTTGTATGTATTGTATGTATATACAAGCTTAACCCCGTTATAGCGTGGTCCTCGGGGCCACCCCTGACCACCGCGTTATAACGGGGTCGCGGAAAAAAATGGCCGCCAAATTTTTTTTTTCACTAGGTGTATATATATATATATATATATATATATATACACCTAGTAGAAACTAAGAGCCAGATTCACAGAGCTATGTTAAATCAGGGTAAATAACGTGACGTTACCTAAATAGGTATGTAGCCCCCCCTTGGATGGCTACTATTTCTATAATGACGACTGCCTTAAGGAGTTAACTGGGCGGGATCACTTAGTTTGCCCCTCCCCTTTCTACCCCGTGACCAGCGATGTCACTATAGAACATACAAAGGGTATATATAGCCCCACCCTTTGTTCTGGTAGCAGGTTCTTCTGAGTTCTGACTGGGGTCCTCACTGTAAGTCCTGTATATAGTTTATATGGTGTCTAGTCTGCAGCTAGTTTCTCTATTGTCAATGTTTATTATTTTCCAGTTAAATAACGTGCCCCGATCATTAGCCAGCGCCTGTTAAACGATCAGGAAGTCTACGTTTGCAGGAGAAGGATACCGCACCGTCCTCACAGAGTTGACCTACTGTAACCCAAGATCCTATTGGAATGGTGCAATCAGCCTGTCCGTTTCTCGCATCGCTGTCTCTCTGCAAGCTATTCCACTATGTCCTTATACAACGGTAAGGATGCCTATGTATCTCCAGTGAATAGGACCAGAACCTTCCAGAGAATGGTTTCCTGGGCTCTTATACTTTGCCACGTGTAATGCGACTATCAATGTGAACGGTTTTGGATGCCCATTTCTATACTGCGCTTTTATCCACGCCCAGCCAGCACTTACCCACGCGCCATCTATATGGTTGAAAGACTGAGCCATTTACTTTTTGGACTACTCCGATGCGACAATTCATAGCCGAGGAGTGGGGGTTACAGGTAATGGATGTTATTTTGCCCGGGTTTAACGGTTATCCACAAAGATAAATACAGCCAAAGACAACGGTTGTTGGTTATCTTATTAACATACGCTTAACGCCATGTTAAGTTAGCCCTGCCTCGTGTTAGCTTCAAATAACATGGCGTTCAAATAAACCTGTCTTACCCAAAAGGTGGCGTTACTCCCATAAAGTACCTGAATAAGTGTTTCATTACAGTTAAAAAGAGAGAAGACAGGAGAGGAGAAGAACCCGGTAAATAACAATATGACGGTTAAATCAGACTGTACCAAACTGTGGTCCTACACTTACCCAGAGCCTGTAAAAGACCTATTTCAGGGTCAGGATGTGAGTAACTATGACCTAACTAACGTAACGCTAAATCCCTGCGGTAACTATAGCAAAGCTCTGAGGATATACGCTGTTAGAGGGAACGCCTCTTTCCATATCAAGAGCACTAACGTCCATTATAGTAACTCACTACAAGGAATTCTAATAAGTGCAACAAAGTCAGACAAAAGGGAAATCCTTGCCCCAGAGAGCTTGCAATTTAAGTGGTATATTGGGAGAGTTAGGCCGAGGCCCCGCTGCACGTGCCGGCGCGACCGCACTGCGTACAGGAGGCACGTGTACGGCGCTTCACCACTATCTGCGGTCCGTAGGGAGCATTTTCAGGCACAGGGGGGCGTGGCCAAAACGGGTTAGGGGGGGCAGGGGCCAAAACACAGGCACAAAGCAGCTCACATTATCATTGGCTGATGGGATCCAGACTGTGATTGGCTCCCTCGCGCACCATCTGACGCATCGCTGCACGGGAACACAACCCTGTTGCATCCCCTGCTGGCTGACGCGTCACAGTGCGTAGTGAGCCTTGCAGTGAGGAGGGACTGGGGCCGACTCGGGAGGAAGCCATGAGCAGGCGAGTGGCGCGCATGCGCCATCAGATGTAGCGGGACCCCGGCCTTACAGAGGCAGCAGGTGAGGGAATAAGTGCAGTAGATGGCAGTGCTTGGCCACAATGGTTGGTAGGAGCGACTGTGGGTTTGAGCTCACTGTGTGGGGCTTTCCAATACACCCAGTGCTTACTTCAAGAATATTATTATATCATTATTATTTGAAAACATCTCATCACAAGTTTAGTAGGTTAAGTATTTTCATGGTATATAAAGGAGAGAGATACAAGTCACTCTACATAGCATCAAGTGTTTTGGAAACAGGACAGCAGAAAATGTGTTTATCTCCGATTGCAGCTTTAAATATAACTTTTATCTTTGATCTGCTCTTCATTACAGAACACATCATCACTATACATACGAAGTAAGAGGAAGTGATATAATACATGCACTATGTGCTTTATTCATTTTGGCACATGTTGAATAAGTGTTTTTTCAAGTCTAGGGTGTTAACGAAGGAACAAGCATGTCTCTATAATACAGAACATTCCCTCATTGGTTGAATTTTCCAGCTGGGAGTTGGGAGTTCTCCACATACTGGATTCATTGTAATTCTCAGAGACGCCTTCAAAAGGATTCTCTGGTGCAGGAGTCTGACTTCCAATAGGTTTTTCTTAAGACGCACAAAATAAGTGGGTTCTTAATAAAATGTGTACAGTTCCCATAAAGCAGCAATCTTCCCCCACCCAAAAGCTTATGAGTTTAACTAATATACATGTTTGTATTTTGCCCTCTAAGCATGTCCTGCACTTAAAAAAAATATATTTTTTTCTTCTAGTGTTAAATTAGCTTAATATCCAGCATCAAATATTACCATAGCAACATTTAGACCATAGGTGGGCAACTCCAGACCTCAAGACCCATTCCTCCCCCTTCCTCTCCCCCCCCCCCCCCCCACCCAACAGGTCAGGTTTTCAGGATATTCCTGCTTCACCACAAGTGGCTCAGTCTCTGCTTCAGCACATGTTGCTCAATCTGTGGCTGTGCTGAAGCATGGATATCCTGAAAACCTGATCTGTTGGTGGCCCTTGAGGACTGGAGTTGCCTACCTCTGCTTTAGACTGCACCTGGCTCTAGTGAGAGCTTCATTTTAACCTAATCATTTTTTGTTTTGTTTGCCATATAGATTTGTTTTGGTACCCACGTATAACCAGGTGGTCTGGAGTTGAACTATATTCTTTTGAGCTCCAGGGACCCCCTGTCCAAGAGATACTTAACGGTTTAGCTGCCAGTAGGGCAAACAGCATTTCTGACCAATCTTGTGGGTATTGCAGGCCGATAGGAAGCTGCAATGTCATACCTATTGGATGACTAGGGGGGCCATATTTGAAAATCCAGGACTGAACATGGGCAACTAAAAACCAGTATCTGGGAAATCGCAGGGTACCCCTAAAAAGATTTCCGGGTTCAAAATCTGTAAAACAACTAAAAAAAAAAAAACACTTTTTAATAAAAACAACAACAACAAAAAAAGGGGGGGGCTAACATTTCCTTAATCACTGCACTTTTACTGTTCCAATAAAGAGACTTGTTATAAGCGGACCTGCAGGTTCCGGTTTGCATTGCCCGTAATAGAATGTGTTACATGCAAGGTCAGCGTTCCATTGCAAATAATGGAACAATAGATAGCTCGGCACAACCATCATATCCAGCTATACAACATGGGTAGAATACATTTCCAGCACCAATTAACTGCTAGGGGTGTCGTTATGCAGCCATGGAGAGGAGGAGAAGTAGAGCCTTGGTTGACAAATCAGTCCATTGGTGGTCATTCCTCCCCCTACCCCCCAGCCAATAGATTTCCACACATTTCCAATGTGTAGTCTCCGTGCACACTTAGGCTGCGGTCCCGGTGACTGCCACAGCGCACGCGCACAAGCACCGGCCCCCCAGTCACTCAGGGCCGAGTACATGCGTCGGCGCACATTCAGCAGCCGCACTGTACTGTAAGATTCCACACACACAAAAAAAATTGTGTGTGGAAGTTGCGACGGAGCCGTGGCCACGCCCCCGCTGGCGGTTCAGCCAATGAGAGCGAACCAGCCGCATGAGGTTATGGCTATGCCCCTGCAAACCCCCCCCCCCCCCCGCCACGCCCCCTCAGGTCGCAACCTCTCCCTCCCTCCCTCCCAGGACCGCGTGTGCAGCGCTGTGCACGCGCCGCCCGTCCGTCCCCCCCCCGCTGGGCGCACGTGCACTGGCACCGCAGCCTTAAGGGGCAATCCCTCCTAGGAGGAAAGTGAACTAATTCCAGCTACGCATTTAAGGGGGTCTCATCTGTGTAATTGAACCTTTTTTTTCTTACACAAAATCAGACACCTATAAGCAGTGGTTGACAAATCACCAAAAAATCTACTCGCCACACAAAAAAATCTACTCGCCACCTAGTACTAAACGTGTGCTGCTTGGGCCAATATTTACTCGCCCGGGGGTTAAATCCACTCGCCCGGGGCGAGCAAATGTATAGGTTTGTCTGTCTATAAGCATTTGAAATGTATTCTCTTATAATTAGACTTGGAAGAGCTTTGATTTCCTCTGGCTGTTTCCTTTTCTCTGATGTGTTTAGCAAGTGTGCAGTGCCCCTCTCACCACATCAGCCTTTATTGGTTCTATGAAAAGGACAAGGTGTGATAAAGGAAAAGAGAAACACTGGGATTGACAAACACCTCCCCGTTTCCAGGCCCTCACGAAATTCAACAGGGTGACTGTGGGAATGCACCTTTCAAGGTCTAGTTACTTGAGTGGACTTTAAAGTCGCAGACCAAGCAATATCCTACATGTTTTTTTAATAAATCAGTTCTGTACTATGAGAAAATACTTGTAGCGGTTTTTTTTAAAGCAACTCTGAATTACATTTTTAATGTATTATAATGTAACAAGCATTTTTTTGTTTCTATAGCAACCATTTAAAAAGTCACATCCCCTTCCTCTTCTGAAACAGGCTCTGGCACACCCCTTTGTGAGCCCTGCCCTCTCTCTAGCAGTGCACCAATTGTATCTAGTGACTATCTGATCACATGATCTTCCCCACAGAACTTTGCATCTTGGGTCCTCTTCTGCTGCACTGACAGCCATTTAGTGAACCCCAGATCCCCGAATCTTCGGCGATCAATCATAGGAGAACGGATCGATCAGCAACATAGCTAATTAATTATCATTGTGTGGATGGTTTTGATGCCCATATTAAAAGGGGGGGGAAAGGGGGGAAGGGGGGGGAAGGGGGGGGAGGAAGGGGAAAAAACAACAAAAACACAGCAGCGTGGTCTTTTGCTTTAAAACTTTCTCTGTCCCAACATCCATTCCTCCCTGCCGTCTCACTTAGTGCAGCTACCGGACAAGTGATGGAGGATGTTGAGCAGGTGAAACACCAGTGTCTGTCATCTTTAATTCTGAATTGGGAGATCTCATAGAGCTAAACTGTGCTACTTGCAGCTTCAGGTACCCCATTGCCCCCTGGGATATTAACATTTTTATCCAAAAGAAGCAAAAATACAAGATGGCCATCGGTGTCACGCAATGGAAAGTTGTGACATCACGTCCTGATGATGTCACAGCCATTCATTGGCCAGTTGTAAGGAGGCGGCTATCTTGTTTACCAGACAAGAAAGTCGGGGGAAAAGAAGAGGGAAAAAAACCAAAGCTATAAATATCTCAGCAGCAAGGGCGTAGCTGCAGCTAACAGTACCAGGGTTCAGATTTGGTTTGAAAAAGAAAGGAACGTGTACAAACAAATAGTTAGAAGTTGTGTGTCAAGAGCAAGATTAAAATGGTCTTTAACATGCACTATCGCTGTGGTAAATTAAACACTTTAGGATTTGGGTTGATAAAAGTGTGTGGGTTGTGTGGTGTTGGGTGTTGTGTTGTGTCGATTGTGTGTGTTGTGTGTGTGTGTGGTTGTGTGTTGGTGTGTGGTGGAGGTGTGGTGTGGGTGTGTGGTTGTTTGTGTGTGTGTGTGTGTGTGTGTGTGTGTGTGTTAAAATTCACATCCTTGTGTGTCTTTTTCTTTACATAATAAAACACACACTAACACTTCCAACATTTCTGACAATCCCAAAACCTGTTGGTCTAGGGGAAACCCAAGCAGAGTGACGTCCCCTTTCAGCCATATATGTCTTCACACTCTTGGTCTGGCTGGTAACATTCACCTAGTGTAATGTCGCTTCACAATAAAAGCAACAGTGTACAGGTATGAAACACCAACATGTACAAATCAACCCTACCCAACATAGGTTTACCAGGTGTTAATAGTAAAGACCACCCTGATTATATATGAATACATTCGATATGATATTATCCCCTTTTTTTATTAACTGCTGTGTGCTTTTTCTGCCTTACTCTTCCTCATACGATACTAGAAGCTCAAGTATTGCTTTTAACAAAGAGACAGGTAAACAAGACAGAAGAGGCAGCCAGCAAAGGATTGTTACCCAGTGGGCTTAGACCAGGCCCCCCGGGGCCGCTGCGGCACACACTACGGCGTGCGCGCCACACACCACAGCACAGCCCTTTATGGGGCCGACCCCAGTGGTCGTGCGTGTGGGCGCGCAAAGCGCGATGACGCGTACACTGGCAGGGAAGACAAGAATGTTGGACCATGTGGTCAGCGCGCAGCCAATGGCAGGGCAGATGTGCCCCGTCGTGGCCCCGCCCCCACACTTCCCATCGCTCCCCCACGGACCGCACAACACGGCTTTCAACTGTGTGGCGCGTGCTGCAGGCGACACTGGAGCCGTAGCCTATAGGAAGTTGACAGCAAACGTTTGAAGGAGCAGTCCCATATAGGAAACATGACCTAGTAAGTGTGATATGTTTAACAGGTGATTCAACTTTTAAAAAAAAAATAAAAGTAATTATCTTTATATCCTTTTTTTTATTGGCCGTTAGTAAATGTTTTATTACATAGTCAATAGAGAATTGAGAGTTGTTTTAATCCCTTACCCTTAACCTTCTGCCTTGTTTGTGTAACGGTATTTCTGAACCGGCCTGACCCACCCAATCTCACATTGGCCCCTGTGGTCTAACCGGCCCCCATTACAGTGTGGTAGTGTCTGGTGGTGCACCTGTTGGCAACAGGACTCCTGAGTGGAAAAAGGACTAAAGGAAAACTGGTGGAGTGACATCTGGGACAAGGGGTACAAAGGCATGAGGGGTGGGACTTTGGGTGGTAGAAGATCCAACCGGGCCCTTATAAAGCAAGGGTTGAGGATAGGGTTAGAGAAGGTAAGGGGAAAGGGATTTGCCCATCTCTCCCCCCCTGGTAGCCCTCGAACCCCTGATATGTGGCCCCGCGGAACCCCTGAGAGGCCCGCGGAACCCCTTTGGAGAGTGCCCCCTCGAACCCCTGAGATGTGCACTCGGAACCCCTGAGAAAAAAATGTTCCGCAGACCCCTGATCTGTGCCGCGGAACCCTGAGATGGCCCGCGGAACCCCTGAGAGTGCCCCGGAACCCCGGATATGTGCCCGCGTAACCCCTGGAGGTTCCCCGCGAACCCCGAGAGGTCCCGCGGACCCCCTGCCAGGTGCCCGCGAAACCCCCTTAGAGGTGGCCCGCGTAACCCCTGAGAGGTGGCCCTAGCCGAACCCCTGAGGTGCCTGCAGAACCCCTGAGAGGTGGCTGCAGAACCCTTAGAGGTGCCCGCCGAACCCCGAGATGTGCTGCAGAACCCCTGCGAGGATGCCCCTCATAACCCTGAGAGGTGCCTGCTGAACCCCAGAGGAAAATCACTAGCTTCCTTTTTAATCAATATCTCCGCTAGGGCATTTTCAATTTCCTCTAGCTTGCTCTAAGCAATGTGATGTAACTTAAAAATTCAGGAGCTTCAAGTATCTGAACGGGTAACCCGCCACTACTCCTTCACGCAACAAACTACCTTACCTAACTGCCAATCGTTGGTGCTCTGTTATCAATCTTAAACAAATGATGGTGTTGCCTAACAGATGGGCTGCTTCAGTCAGTGTAACTCAGCATGCTCACAATGGCAATCCTTATATTAACTATGGTACATTGTATATTGTTGCAGTTTGGCAGGCTCAACTGCTGGAGCAGTTGACAAATTATCGCAAACAGGAAAGTGTGCAAAAGATTCTTGCACTGCTGGGGAGTGGGCTAAACCTCTATATAAATCAAGGATCCTTTAAAAAGTCTGCAGTTCGTCAATCCTCGCAATTGTGTTTTTTTTAATAAATCAGTTTCTGTAGTAAGAAAAATCCTACTTTCAAGCATTTTCTGTTATTAAAAAACAACAACTTTGCAAAGACCAATTTTCTTGTATTCTATTTTAACAACCTTTGCTACGGCACTGCCCTTCATGTCCTTCACAAGCTCTGGCACATATGAACACCCCTTTTCAGCCCTTGAGCTCCTCCTCTTAGCACATGTCATGTGCAGAGGATGATGCATATCATGAATATTCATGCTTCCACTGACATGACAGAAGTCAAGGAAAATGAACATATGCAGCTCTAATTATTATGCACCAAATTTCGCCTGTCACTTACATGAGAACGAATGTGTACTGGCAGCTATACTAGTTCTTTAGGTTAATTAGAGATTGCCAACACATGAAACTATTGAAGTAAGCAAAAAAAATAAATAAAATAAAAAAAGCACTGACTGCAGCTTTACAACTCATTTTAAAACAAAAATAGGCATTAAGATTTGAATAATGAAATCTAATGGAGCTGCAAGAACTGATTTAATGTTAAAAGAAAAAACCCCATATAAGTTTTTCGACGTGTGGCCTCTTGCAAGTGTTAGATATAGCCTCTATTGATTTCCTAAAGAGGTCTAAACACATTCAACTTGGTATGGGGGGCTTATTATTTAAATACGGAGCCACTATCGAGTTTTTATCAAACAGGCCTTAGAAGTGCAACACTAGAGTAATGCCTTTTTGCACTTTAGTGGATTTTATGCCCCTAGTGTTGTCTAGGCCAGGAGTAGACGATCGTCCAGCCTCCGCAATGGCCACCAAACAGGTCAGGTTTTGCAGCATATATCCTGATTCCCAGCAGATGGTGACTCAAAAGCGCTCGGTCGAAGACTTGATCATCTTTGTGAAGCAGGGATAGCCTGAAAACCTGACCTGTTGGATGGCCTGGAGACGTGTTGCTCACCCCGCTCTGAGGCACAACATAACTTTTCGAAATGAAATTGTAGCAAAGAGGTATTTTTAACTTTGCACACTCTTGCTGGTAATGTATCCCAGATGTTTTGTCTCATATATGTCTCCTTTGCGGTGGGTTTTAAGTATTAGGAAGAAGTATATACATGTGCATATTGTAAAGTATTTACCATTCCGACTCCTATCACTACCCTACCCGCTTCCTGTCAAATCATTTCCCTTCCCCCTTTTCTTGGCAGTATAAACCTCCCCCTCCCCGGGCTGACATAGATTTAACTTTTTCACACTCACACTCGTTCACACAATTCCCCATTAGCTGACCTGCCCATCACGCCGTCTTTCCTGCAAGATACCCCTCACCCATCTCATCACCCGCTAATTCAACCACGCCCTCTGTGCCCCAACTCCCGGAGCTCTCCGCCGCCAGTAGTAGCCCTTTCAAGAGTGATGCATGCGGGACGTGCTCCCATCGACATCCTCGAGGGGGTCCCCCTCGGTCCGTCTCAGAGCTCCCAGTGACAGAGCAAGTGCCTGCCACCCGCGGTGGTGTCCCAGCTGCGAAAAGCATAATGACTAGAGGAGGAACCCCCTACCCGGGCTGTTGGAGATAAGGACTTTATCTACTCACAAGTGGCAGGGTGTTACAGACAAAATTCCCCATTAAAGTCATGGGGTAACCTTGCCACGAAGGAGCGATTTGATAGAATAGCCTACCTAACCCCTACATCTGTGTCAATAAACTTCATGATTAAGCAATTGGACCCCCCCCCAAAAAAAACCCCCCACTTTTACTTGCTTTGATAAATAAACGTTCTCCTGTAAATAAACTTGACATGTCAAGTTTTACGCAATCTGAAGGGTCCATAAATTACCTCACTAGTCATTCTGGGACCCTAAGATGTCAACCTCCATGGACCCAAGTCCCAGAGTTATTGTAATGGAACAGTCCTGCCTTCGTTTGTATGACCCCTCCTGCAGTTTATATAATCGTTCAGCGTTGGTAAGGTAGGTTGGCCATGTGTCTTCTCCTAAAATATCGAACAATGGTCGAAAAGGTTGCGACATGCTCGAGACAACACAAACCACTTCCTGCTGTTTCATCCTCTCCTGGGCCCCAGCCCCAGGCTCCTGACAACCTCCTCCAGATGGGCTGCTGCTGGCCATAGGATGTAGTGAAGCTGCCCAAGCCCCACCAACAGCCCTCTCTCCTCGCCCCGCGGCGGGGAAATCCTGCGGCTCTCCAAGCGTCAGGTCACTATGTCACAGAGGTAATAACCGGCACATACATGTCCAATATTACCTCTCATTTTTATTTTTTACTGTACAAGAGTGTCCAAAATCAGGACAGTCTGGTTCAATATATGATCCTGTCAACCCTATATGATAGGCCTGGCTAATTTTGTCACGAGGATCTATCTATACAGTTGTGCTTCAAACCCGGTTCCAGTCAACAGACATATAGTCCGGAGTGACCATAGAAATGACACGCTCACCCAATATAGTCGTTGTGACCCTTCTCCCTTTTCTCTGTCTCTAATTGTGTATCCCAAAACCGCTCTTCGAATCCGTGGATCTCCTTTTTCCTCTCCCCCCGCCCCAATTTTGCTGACCTTTCTCTTGCACATACGCCATTTGACTTGTTATCTCTTAATGCTCATCATGCTTCTCGGTGAAATGTTTCAGTCATTCTCCGTTTTCCAGCTCTATTAACCTGCGAGTTTCCAAAACGGCTCAGAGCTCAATTTATTTCTTGGGAACGCCGCCCCTCTTTCTTCCTGCCGCATTAAGTGTCCACCCCGAACCCAATGCAGTTACAGGTTTAAAAATGAAACCAGGCCTCTGGCAGTGAATGGGGTTAAAAATGACAGTAGAAGGTATTTGAATTGCTTTTTCACTATGCAGCCACCCAGTGTTTGCTGTTTAGTCTGTGACATGTTTTTCCTGCTACCAGTGTCAAGGATATAACCACACTCTCCCTCATTAAAGGAGCGATTCATGAGCTTTTTTTTTTTTTTTTTTTTTTTAACATAGGTTTGAAACTAGGGTTGCCAAGTAGCTTTTTCAAAAATACTGGGGACAATGGTGAAAGGTGCGGAGTTTCTGAGACACACACACACACCCCACACACAACACACACTACAACACACACACACACACACCACACACACACACCACACACACACACCACAACCACACACCACATACACAACACCCTGCTCCTCCCCCTCGACACCCCCTCTCTCCTCTCCATTCTTTTCCCTTTCCTCCTCTCTCCTTTTGGCCCACCCACAGGCTCCTGACACCTCCTCCTGATTGCTGCTTCTGGGTAATGCAGCCAATCAGGCGGAGGAAGCTACCAGACCCATAGCAACCGCTCTGCTCGAAAAAATCCGGCATCCAACCCTCCACCCCCCCCCCTCCAAGCTGGTCAGTATTACTATGTCCAGAGAAGTAATTAACTGGACACATACATGCCCAGTATTACCTCCTACTTTTTACTGACAGCGTGTCCAAATACAGGACAGTTCGACTTTTAAAATACTGGAAACCTGGTAACCCTATTTGAAACAGGGGGGGGGGGGGGTGGTCCCTGGAGCTTAACCACCAATTATTTCAGTCTATGAGGGACCCATGCTTCTCAAGATAACGGACCTCCGAAGGTGGTGCTGGTATCTTGGCAAAGTTTAAAAGCTCAATCCGGTCACCCTGAGCCAATAGGAAGCTGAACCTGTTACGTCAAGCTCCTATTGGCTCTGAAACACCACCGCATTACGTGAATTGTGCTGCCCAAGCAGAGCGGTCAACACGGCACTGCCCTACGGACTTGAAGTATCGCTGGAAGCATGGGCGGTTGTCCCCCGGAGCTGAATTAGTGGGGTTCATCTCGCGAGACCCCTGCTTCAAACCCTATGTAAGAAAAAAAAAAAAAAAAAAATCTCTTTCATGGGGGACACAGTTTTTATCTGAAATATTGTACATTTTTGCTGCTCTCCTTTGCATTTTTATCAGAAACTAGCTGAGAGAACCCGTCTTCCCGTGAATTAAATTTCCCCGCTAGGAAAAGGGGGGGGTGGGGAAAGGGAGGGACAGGTGCGACAGGAGGAAGGGGACGGGAAGTGGACAGGAGTGAGGGAGGACAATGGAAGGAGGAGGGGAGGGGGGACAGGACGGAGGTGGAGGGAACGCAGTGACAGGGGGGGGGGAGGACAGTGCAAGGTGGGGAATGGAACGACAGTGGACGGGGGGGGGGGGGGACAGTGGCACGAAAGTCCAAACGAGGGAGAAGTCGCTGAGGCCTTCAAGCTCGTAATAAAAACGCTGTTTATTAGAGCACAATTGTAAACCAACCATATCTCCCAAAAAAAAAAAGGGAAATGGAACGATATACATACTCTATGAGTCACCTCTAACATATAGTCCCAGGCACCACCAGTGCAAACAATGACCACGCGTGTGCGACGAGCCTGTCCTTGATCTTGCAGGATTTTACTCCCGTGATCGTTTGCACGGTGGTGTCCGGGACTATGTTTTAAGTGAGTCGACATCATGGAGTTTTTGTTTTTTACATTGTCGCCAATAAACCATACGTTTTTTTATACGAGTTTGAGAGCACTTAGCGCTTCTCTCTCCTTTCGAACTTTTGCCGTTCATGTCATGACTGGGAACACCGGAGTGGATCCATTTATAGATGATGATGAGTCTTCTGAAGAGGGATTCTCCCACAGTGAATTGAACCCCGTGGATGTTGCGGAACCCGCCCGTATTTTCACTTCGTTATGAACATTGAGAAGACGTTATAACTTCAGTGTGTGCTGTTCCCCTCTCTATTTTAAATTGAACCAAGTTTTCCATAATAATTAACACACTGTGAACTGGACGAAAGGGCATAACTTTCGTCATTTTGGTTGGTCTTCTTTGAAATTGGGAAGCAGGAGCCTACCACGGACTTGCAGAACCTGAAATTCAAGTACATGGGCAAATGCTATCCTGAAGCATCCAGAAGTAGCTTCATAACATGGCACAACCTGTTTACGGCGGCTCCTTAAAATCGTTAGAAAAAGCTTGCCACTTGGAGCGATGTATTTTTCTTATCCCTAGACATGCCGTATCTCCATCTCCACGCAAAATACCTGGCCATGCTGACGGTCTTTAAGTAGTTCTAAGAACCTTAATTGTACTTAAGTGAGTTTAAGGCATGATATGATTATTGGGTTTAATAATTAATAATATATACAGTATATAATTATTTTAATCAAATTCTTACACCTGTAAGTATTTTTTGTTTCATGTACTAAGTGAGACTTGGAGGGTGCGATTTCCTCTGGCTGCTCCCTTTTGTGTGATATCTGTGTGTGATGTACTTTGTGACAAGCCAGAGCCCCCCTCCCTGTAGCGCTGTTGGTTCTTTATAAGACCGGGTGGATAAGGGGAAGGATACACCTTCTCCAGTCGAGGCCACCAAGAAATTCAACTAACTGACATATGGGATTGCACTCTTAAAACAATGTAGCCGTCATGTAAAATGGCTACAGTCATCTCTCCTGCTGACAGTAAGGCCTGGTAAGTTGGGCATGCCAGCAGTAATTATGGAGGTTTTGCCCCACACCCTGGTGGGTCCCTGTGTATTGATGGGAGTGGTCACATGCTCGACTCCATGGTTAGTGATTGTCAGAGGTGTGTCAGCTTCCAGAGTGTACATAAGGCACAGCACTGTGTCAAAAAGTAGTTTCAGTCAAGTATAGCACACACTCCCCTATGCCTGTCTGGACGGGTCCTCCCCATACACCATCATGCGGGAGACCC
>WSYH01014516.1:0-15515 GCA_036426205.1 Ascaphus truei | reverse complement strand
ATGTCTCCCAGGCGTAACTGATAGGAGTTGACTTCACTCTGTCACAGTCCTACTATGGAGGACAGTGGAAGCAAGGCCTCATCGCAGAGTCAAGAAAGCCGCAATATTGAGAATTTCTTGAGCTCAAACTGTCCTGAGAGCCCAGTACCATGTGTAGAGGATCACTAATCCTCAGTGCGGTCATCCCCAAGTTTTCTAGAGGACACTGCAGTTGCGGGCCTGAAAGAAACTATGGGAGTGAGACCAAAAGCCGGTAAGGGCACCTGACGTGTCATATGTTTTTGCAGTTTCTTTTGTATTAATATATTATACTAATATATACCCAGAATGTGCGCAGCATCAGAGGCGCTGCACCCAGAGCGGTGGTCCCTGACCTTATCTGGCGGCAAACAGGGGACATCTCTGTGACACAGCATGTGTTCCCAGTTCTATCTCTTTGTGACCCAATGTGTGTTCCCAGTTCTATTTCCTGTGACACAGGGTGTGTCCCCAGTTCTATCTCTTTGTGACCCACCGTGTGTTCCCAGTTCTATCTCTTTGTGACCCGTGTGTTCCCAGTTCTATCTCATTATGATCCAGCGTGTGTTCCCAGTTCTATCTCTTTGTGACCCAACGTGTGTTCCCAGTTCTATCTCATTATGATCCAGCGTGTGTTCCCAGTTCTACCTCTTTGTGACCCAGCGCATGTTCCCAGTTCTATCTCTTTGTGACCCAGCGTGTGTTCCCAGTTCGAGGTATAACTGGGAACACAGGACGCTGGGATCCAACGAGTTAGAATGGGGAACACACGCTGGGTTACAAAGAGGTAGAACGGTGGGAACACAAGCGCTTGGTTACAAGACGGTGCGAACTGGAACAACCAAAACACTCTTTTGGTCCAAAGAGGTAGACTGGGACACACTCTGGGTCACAAGGAGATAGAACTGGGGAACACACCTGAAGGTGTAGGAACTGCAACGTGTCACAAAAGAGCATATAGAATGGGAACAACGACTCGGTTCCACAAAGATGATAGAACTGGGACACACGCTGTGGTCCAACGAGTGAGAACTGGAACACCCGCTGGGTCACAAGAGTAGACTGGGAACACACCGTGGGGACAAATAGATGGGACCGCTGGTACAAAGAGTATGAACTGGGAACACACGCTGGGTCACAAAATTAGAAACTGGGGAACGAGCACGGGGGTCACAAAGAGAAGAACTCGGGAACAACGCGGGTCAAAAAAAAAACTGCACCTGCTTTTTAAGGGTTAAAAGGACACAACGATGGGTAAGAGGTAAACTGGGAAACACGCTGGGTCACAAAGGATAGAACTGGGAACACACCTCTGCGGTTACAAATGGGGTTTAGACTGACCACGCTGGTACAACGAGGTAGTAGAACGGAACACCGCTGGTTTCGACAAAGAGGTAGAACTGGGAAACACACGTGGGTTACAATGGGTAGAACTGGGAACACCGCTGTGGTTCACAGACGGTTGAACTGGGACACACACGCTGGGTCAGCAAAGAGATAGAACTGGGAAACACACCTGGGTTACAAAGGGTAGAAACTGGGTGAGAACCAACCGCTGGGTCCAAACGATAAACTGGGAACACACGCTGGGTCACAAAGATGTAGACTGGGAACAACCGCTGGGTCACAAGAGATAGAACTGGGAACACCCGCTGGGGTACAAAGAGAGTTAGAACTGGAAGTGTAACACACGCTGTTCACAAAGAGGTAGAATGGGAACACACGGCTGGGTCACAAAGATGGGCGTAGAACTGAGTGTGAACACACCCGCACAAGATATGGGAGGAACTGCACAAAGAGATATAACTGGGACACACACGCTGGGTCCAAAGGAGATAGAACTGTGAACACCTACGCTGGGTACCCCCCCAAAGAGATAGTAACTGGGAACACCGTCTGTGCGTCACAAAGAGTAGGAACTGGAACACACCGCTGGGGTCCACAAGAGATATTATAACTGGAGAACACACGCTGGGTCACAAAGAGATAGAACTGGGGAACACACCTGGGTCACAAAAGAGATAGACTGGGAACACCATGCTGGGGAACACAAAGATGATAGAAGCGGGAACACACGCTGGTCCACGTAAGAGATGGAACTGGGAACAGTCCATGCTGGTTCAAAAGAGATAGAACTGGGAACACACGCTGGGTCACAAAGATGAGTAGAAACTGGGAACACACGCGTGGGTCACAACAAAGAGATAGGTTAGAATCTGGAACACACGGCGGGTCAACGAATAGATTAGAATCTGGGGAACACGCGCTGGGTCACAAAGACGATAGAACGCGGAAACACCACGCTGGGGTCACAAAGAGATCAACTGGGAGGCACACGCTGGGTCAGCAAAGAGATATAACTGGGGAACACACGCTGGGTCACAAAGATTGAACTGGGAACACACCTGGGTACACAAAAGAGAGTAAAACTCGGGACCTACGCTAGGGTCACAAGCGAATAAGGAACGGGGAACAAGCGACACTCTGTTTTTACAAGACTCCAATCGTAGAACTGGCGAACACACGCCTGGGTCAATAAGAGAGAGTAAACTGGGAAACAACGCGCTGGGTCACATGAGCAGTTAGAACTGGGAACACAACGCTGGTTAAACAAGAGAAGAACTGGGAACACACCGCTGTGTCACCATAAAGAGATAGAACTGGTGAACACGCTGGGTCACAAAGAGGTAAGAACTGACACACGCGGGGGTGACAAAGGAGGTAGACACCTTGGAACACAAGCCGCGGTTCAAAAGGTAGAACTGGGAACACACCGGGTAACAAAGATAGATAGAACTAGGGAGCACACGCTGGGTCCACAAGAGATGAACTGGGAACACCGCTGGTCACAAAGATATAGGAATTGGGGAACACACACTGTTCCCCACAAAGTAGAACTGGGAGACACACGCTGGGTCAGCAAGAGATAGAACATGGAACACACATGCTGTGTCACAAGAGATAGACTGGGAACACACCTGCTTGTGTCACAAAGAGATAGCAATGGAACACACATGGGTCACAAAGAGATAATCGGAAACTGGAACACACGATGTGTGTCACAAAGAGATGAACTGTGCAACACATGGGTCAACAAAGAGATAGAACCGGGAAACACGCTGGGTCCACAAAGAGATAGTAGACTGGGAACACCATCGGGGTCAAAAAGAATCGAACTGGACCACAGCGTGCCATGTCACCAAGATTAGAAAACAATGGGACACACACGCTGGGTTACAAAGAGATAGAACTGAGGAACACACGCTGGGGTCCACAAAGAGATATAACTGGAACACACGCGATGGGTCACACAAGAGAGCTAGAAATTTGGAGACACACGTAGGCAGACGCTGAGTAAAAAATAACTGGGAACCACACAGCTGGGTCAGGGTCTAAGAGCCGATTGAACTGGGAACACACGCGGCGTCACAAAGAAGGTAGAACTGGGAGACCCGACATGGGACCCTGCTGTGTCACAAAAGAGATAGAACTGGGAACAGGAGCTCGGGTCACAAAGAGATAGAAGCTGGAACACACGCTGGGTCGCTAAGATTGATGAAACTGGGGAGAACACAGCTGGGTCGCAAAAGACGTATAGAACTGTGAAATGCGCTGGGGTCACCAAACGAGGTAGACTGGGAACATCCGCTGGATCATAGAATGCATGGGAATTGGGCACATTATAGAACTAGGAACGAACACGACGTGGCGATCACATAAGTAGCGGAATAGGAAGACTGGGAAACAGAATGGTCCATAAGAGATAGAGACGGGGAAACAACAGGGTGGCACCAAAGCAGATAGAACTGGGGCCACCCTGTTGTCACAGAAGAAATAGAACTGGAACACACTTGGGGTCACAAAGAGATAGGAACTTGGGAACCCATGCGGTGTCACAGAGTGGTCCCCTGTTTGCCGCCATATAAGTCAGGGACCGACCGCTCGGGGTGCAGCGCCTCTGATGCGCGCACAATCTTGGGTATTATAGGAGTTATAGTTAATATATATTAATACAAAAGAATGCAAACAATTAATGAACACGTCAGGTGCCCTTGCCGGCTTTGGTTGGTCTCACTCCATTTTTCTTCAGGCCCGTCAACTGCAGTTTCCCTGAGCAAAATTGGGGTGATACCGCACTGAGGATTTCGTGACCCTCTACACATGGTAGCTGGGCCTGTCTCAGGACCTTTTGAGCTCAAGAAATTCTCATATTGGGCGCTTGTCTTGACTTCTGTCGATAGGCCTTGCGTTCCCCTGTTCCGGCCATAGTAGACCTGTGACGAGTGAAGTCAAAATCTCTATCATTACGCCTGGCACGAGACATATGGTCTTAGTGCTTCATCTCGTTCAATTCCAGCACTCATAAGGGGTAACTCACAGGGGAAATCAGGAAGTAACGCTGACAAAAGGACCTGAGAGACACGAGGTAGCACAGCCTCTTGTTACCAGATTAGCGGCTCTCTCAACAAGAGCACATGGATATGTGTTCGGCTAGCCCAGAAGGATACAACACACTAGTACTGCAGAGCCAGGATAAGAAAGTTGTGTTTGAAAAGTTGTGTTTTCATGACTGCTTAAAAGACTCTGAAGGTTTGGTTTATTGTTTTAAGGCCAGCCAGCTTGCTAATAGGTCTGCTGTTTTAGAGAGGTCGTTTTTCTTTTTCTCCCATCATGGAGCAGAATTTATTAGTGTTAGAAGGAACAGTGTACCCGCATGTTATGTTGTGCTGTGGAGAAATAAATCCACTGAACGTTTTTATTTTATCCTGAAACTACACGTGTGACTGTTCCCTGTACCTCGCTACAGGCCTCCCTGCCCAGTGGTGTCAGAAGTGGGAATTGTGGCCGGCCCTGTATCTTAAGAAGGTTCCACACAGCCCACACAAGAAAAAAAAATGGAGACAATTTTTTTTTCTTCAGTTCCTTGAGCAACATCTCCAGCTAGCAGAGAGCAGCTGAGCGACACTCCCAGCAAGATGACAACATGCCCCGCGAGAGGAAAAGCTACTCCAATTGCTGGGCCGAGGAGGACGAGTCCCGAGCCAGGCAGACCAGGGGATTCCAATAACCCCCGGTGAATGCTGCATAAATGAAGCCAAACGAGACCAGAATCTTTCTCCCTACACTTTTGAAAGGGGTAGCCACTGCCACGGCTGGCCTGTTGATCGCGTGGATAACGACTCTGGCTCCACTCCTCATAGGGGAAGCTCCGGCAGCCCTACCAGGCTCTCCTCCCCGGCAGACGCGGCCATGTGCCAGAGAAAACAAGTAGGGAGGAATTGGCAAATGGCATATGCATTTTATACCGAAGCCATCGGTGTTCGCATGCGTATATATAGATCATATCATTGCGGATGCTGTGTCTTTGACCCGTTAAAGGCCACTGAGTAGGATACGGTTTCCTACAGTCATGCATACCTACGTCAGAGGAGGGTTAATACCCTGACTTCAGCATCCACTGTCCTGTCAAACCATGCTATTGTATTTGGGTGTTGTACCATGCCATCAGACAATTAGATTGACCGAGCATGGTGTGTCACCTATTGAATATTTAATTCATATTTTTTAAAACACTAGTACACTACGTTTGGTTTATATGTTTTAAGTAATTTATTAAAGTTGATTGTACAACATTAGTATGTGTGCAGTTAGTGCAATTCTTTAGGGACTCGTTCATTTTGTGTTCCCCTTCCGTCCCCCTCTTTTTGTGCCTGAGGCCTGGATGGACTATCAGCAACTTAAAGGTGCTGATTCTGGGATCGGCCTAGGCCTCACTCCAGAACCCTAACTACTCCCGCCAGCGGTTCCGGACATCAATAGTCATCAACAAGTACAGACCCCCGAGGTCCGTAGTCCCCACCGCTTAGTAAGACTTATGTTCCAGGTGGAAATACACGCGGAAAAACTGACAAGGCAGAGATCCTTGAACAGTTTGTGCTCCGAGCAGTTTCATACAGATACTGCCCCCTCCTCCCGCTCCTGGGTAAAAAGACACCTGCACGTTCCCTGATTCACGGTCCGCTTGGTGGAAAACTTCCTGGGCGACGACACCCCACAGGAATACTGGGACGTCCCGGTTCAAGACACCAGTTGCTTCCAGTGATGGCTAGAGGCAGAGATCAACATCGAGGGGGCTACAAGTCCCGCCGCCTCGGGAGATCCGTCAACCCGAGCGATAGACCCTTTCCCATGCCGAGGGGTTCCTGGTACTGGACTCCCAGCAGAGAACGCCCAGCCCTGGGGTCCGAGGCCACTGGAGGAGCACTCAGAGGGTGAGGCCGGCCACCCACAGTATTCCGCCGAGAGACATGAACCCTGGTCACCACACGCCGGTGGAGAGTAATACCCCAACCAATCAGAAGGGATGACCCCATCCAACTGCGAGAGTCCAACAAACACAGAGTCCCCGTCTAGATCTTCCTTCCGCGTGACACCGCATGTTTCGATGTCATGAGATGATGTAGGACTGTTCATAATGGCATAACCAAACTGGCACACCTTTGTCTCCAGGGACCACAATCCGTGGTTATTCCCGGCATCGCCTGGAGGGGATCAAAGTTAAAACGCCATGCTGGAACTCAGGCTCTGGAAAAAACCCCCTGATCCAGAGGGCTTTCCAGCAATAGACTATCTTAGGACTCTTCCTTGGGAATACGAGTGTATCTCATGGGGGTACGTAAGAACATCCCTGACGGCGAACTTTACAAGCTGCGATCCAGGATCAAGAGGCACCTACTAGTGGGAGTTGCTCCCTGTACCCTTCGCCTTTTGAACACCTGGCGAGACTGGCCCGACCTCGAAACATTGTTGTCCACTATTTCCTATGGAGCCTGACTTCTTCGTGGATCTTCTCTCGGTACCGGAAAGCCCGGAATACTTTTCCTTTTTTTCCCCAGATATTTTCCCCGTAGACAAAACCATGTTCCAAAGACAGTAAACAGAGACGTGTGGCAAAAGGGACTGTTAAGAAATTCTGGAACTCTGTAACATTAGTCAGCCCCAAAGGACTCATGGTCATGGCCGGGGATGACCAGGGGTGGGGTAACAGAAGACACAGGAGTTTTTGCCAGACCGTGTATCTTACTGACATCCGTCAGATGGCATAAGGAGGACCACCAGCTCTGGCTAGACATAGGAGAAGTGGTTGGGGGTACAACAGGGCAACAACAAGAAATAATGGATTAACAGGGTGTAAGTGTTTCCACTGTTTTGAAACGTTGAATGACATTCTATAATGCGTGTGAATATGACGTGTACCACAAACAGGAGGGTCAGTCGAAGATCTATCCCTAAAGGGTTGATTAAAACTGTGTTCACCCTAGCCCATACGCTCCCTGGGGTGGTCATTTTGGGCAGAGATAAAACCCGGACCCGCACGTCGTCCAGGTGTTATTGGCCAGGCAACATGGTGTACATATAAACTATGTGAGACATTCCTATCCAGTTAACTAGCCAAAAAGTACAGAGCCGGCTCCCTTGGTTTCCCTCTGCCCTTGGTAGCTGTCCCATTCGAGAGATTGGGTAGATCGTTGTCCGACCTTTTAGAACCCTCTGCGTAAGGGACTAAAAAAAAATTTATACTCGGTTGTGGTAGAATTATGCACCAGGTATCCTTAGGCCTCCTCTGAGATCGGCCACTGAGTAAAACGGTTTGGCTCACAGGCTGTTATAAGAACTGTTTTCTAGTGTAGGACTTCCCCACGTAATGTTAACTGACCAGGGAACACATTTCCTGGCAAACGTTATGCAGGATGTCCTGAAAGTTATTGTGGAGGTAAAATCCGTCCGGGACCTCGGTCTACCATCCTCAGAGCGATAGATTGGTAGAATAGGTTTACACCGTACTTTAAAATATGCTTTAGGAAGTGTTGTGGATCATGAAAAGCGATCTTGGGCCATGAACTTCTCCTCTTTCCTGTATGTTTTGTCGGTAGCGAGAAGTTCCCCAATCATCCACAGGCTATCTTCTCCCCGTTGTGAGCTCCTATATTGCGCCACCTCGGGTATTCCTCGGACTACTGAAGGAATCCTGGTAGTAGGAGCCTCTGCCAACTCGCAAGAATCCCCTTTTTCAGTATGGTCATAGACTTAAGAACCCCTAGACAAGATGCGGGGTTTTGGGCGAAGGTAAAACCGCAATCTAGCTCAGAACACGTCAAAGAGGTCAGTACAACCAAAATGCTTCGCTTGGAGGTCTTCCGAACCTGGGACCCGAGAAGTGATTCTACTACTAACCCGGTACCGTCAGAAAGTAAACTCCATTGCGAATTGGCGGTCCTTTCCCAAGTTTCCCGCCGCCGGGCGTGTGAACTATGAGATCGGCTTAACCAGGGTCCAGGAAATGGCAAACGTAATCTAACCCGTGACCTCCTGAAACCCTGGAAAACGATGAGATCGCTTTTTCATTGTCACCCTCGGGAAGGAGAGACGGATTTGGGGTCCAAAGCTTCCCAAGGGGGTACGTAACACTGACCGATCAGGTTGCGCCATGGGATAGCCGTTAACACCGGAACAGGAATCAAAGTGGCAGACCTACTTTATGTATGTGACCAGTTCTCAAGATGTTTTTTGTCTGCAGCTGCGCGCAATGGCAGCCTTATTTAGTGTCCCGCGAATATTGGAGACCAGAACCTGGCTTAAAGTACGGGTCCCTTCCCTCTAGAATTGCCAAGGGCACGAAAAGGAGCGCCTGGGAGAGAGGGAGATAATAACATGGTGAATTGGCGTCATCGAGGAGCCCAGTGAATGGTGTATACTGAGCCCTATCGTGTTTGGGTCCCTAAACAAATGGGACGGTAGGTTTTGCGTAGATCTGCGAAAGTAACATGCGGTATCCAGATTTGATGCATATGCCAAGATGCCTAGGTGGAATGACTTGCTTGATGCGTGCGCTTGGTAAAGCAGAGTATATCTCCCACCCTAGATCTCACGAAAGAATTGGCGAGATACCTCTATGCGGAAGAATCAAATGCAAACTGCTTCGCCACCCCCTCGGTTTTACCAATCGGTATCCACCTTGATGCCATTTGGGTTACATGGGGCTCCAGCCACGTTCCAAAGGTTAATGGACCAGGTCCTACGGACCCCATAAGGCATCTTTGTAACCCAGCGTGTGTTCCCAGTTCTATCTCTTTGTGACCCAGCGTGTGTTCCCAGTTCTACCTCTTTGTGACCCAGCGTGTGTTCCCAGTTCTACCTCTTTGTAACAACCTGTAACAACCTGTTTTATGTCTCCCTACTAGATTCTATACCTCACCAACATTAATTAACCAGCCTATAAATAAGCTATTTTTAAATGTAGTGGGATAGTATACATCTATTGCTTATATACCTGTTTTATTATATATTTTTTAAACCATTTTTAATATGTTTTAACATTTCAATACTAGTGCATCATCATCTCTATAAGGTTTATATATTAATTCAATGTACAAAATTACTCATTAAACATTTTTGAACTCTGCATATGTATGATGCAGAGGGATTAACAACTTGTCCTATTAGAACCCCATGTGAACCTAGTTAGCATAATCGAAATTCAATTATAATCTAGTTTGCCATCTACCAATGGGAACTCAGCTAGGGGTATATATAATCCCCACATCCACTCAAACGTCACTCCTGAAGAAACCGAATAGGTGAAACGCGTAGAGTGACGCTTTCAACACTGACCGGAACCCCTGGAAGTAGATGACATCACATCCGGTGCAGTCGGAACGCAACTCGCGACACGCACGCTACAGAGGAGGGGAATCAGAGCCATCACCCATCCGGCTGCTGAGATCCACGGCGAGAGGTACCTTCAGCATTGGCCGGAACCCCTGGAAACAGATGACATCACTTCCGGTGCTGGTGGAACGCTACCCGTGACACGCACGCCACAGAGGAGGGGAACCATTGATACTATCTATCCGGCTGCTGAGATCCACTACGTGTGGTCTAAATGCTTTTAAATCCTTGAAACCATGTGAGTGTAACAATTCCCACTTACCTTTTAAAAATCCTTTTGTATACAGTCTGCACTATGTCCAGTCTTCTTATTTAAGGTCTCTTGGAGTCTACATGGGGGCTGATACTGAACTCATGACCGCTGTGTGACATCCACATTACCCAAAGATACCTTTATGTGCCTTTAATCTTCTCACGCTTGTGAGTACATTTATATTAGAACAGCCTCATTCATAACTATTACATACAATATTGCACTATCAATATATTCTTTTACTTTCACATATCCTTGCGCTTCCTGGAGAATCACCGCCCCTACCTCTTTGTAACCCAGCGTGTGTTCCCAGTTCTATCTCTTTGTGACCCAGAGTGTGTTCCCAGTTCTATCTCTTTGTGACCCAGCGTGTGTTCCCAGTTCTATCTCTTTGTGACACAGCGCGTGTTCCCAGTTCTATCTCTTTGTGACCCAGCGCGTGTTCCCAGTTCTATCTCTTTGTGACCCAGCGCGTGTTCCCAGTTCTACCTCTTTGTGACCCAGCGCATGTTCCCAGTTCTATCTCTTTGTGACCCAGCGTGTGTTCCCAGTTCTATCTCTTTCTAACCCAGCTCATTGAGTAAAGTCTGAAGGAGGCTCAGTGATTAAAGGCTGAAGGAGAGGTTCAGTGAGTAAAGACTGAAGGAGAGGCTCAGTGATTAAAGGCTGAAGGAGAGGTTCAGTGAGTCAAGACTGAAGGAGAGGCTCAGTGAGTAGAGGCTTAAGGAGGGGATCAGTGAGTAGAGGCTGAAGGAGGGGTTCAGTGAGTAAAGGCTGAAGGAGCGGCTCAGTGAGTAAAGTTTGAAGGAGAAGCTCAGTGAGTGGAGGCTGAAGGAGAGGCCCAGTGTGCAAAGACAGTGACTGATAAGAATGACACTGAGTTCGCATCAGGGAAACCTGGTTCGATTCCTGGTGTCGGCTCCTTGTGACCTTGTGCAAGTCACTTTAACTCCCTGTGCCTTAGACACCAACAACATAGATTGTAAGCTCTGCGGGGCAGGGACAGTGTCTGTAACATTCTATATACAGTGCTGCGTACACTTCCAGCACTATACAAGAAAAAAACAATTAGTAATATAAAGTGTAAGTGAAATAGCTTGATATGATGTTGGGTGTTATGATGCGTGTTACATCATGACTAAGACCTGTCTCAGCTTCAGCACTAACTCTATTTCCCTGGCTCCAATTTGTTAAGGATAGAAAGAGTCTGACGCTCCTCGCAGTGATATTGCTGTCATTAGAATCCCTTCGTTATCTCGCTTAGTCTCGTTAGACGGGATAACCGGAAAGGTTGCTTTTTGATCACTTAACAGTAATTACATTTGTACACGCGCATGAAAATGTGGCTCTGAGTTAAAGTTCATACCAGGTGAGTAGAGATCCAGATGAGTAGAGATCCAGGTGAGTGCAGATCCAGGTGAGTGGAGATCCAGGTGAGTGGAGATCCAGGTGAGTATATTGACTGCTCTGCAGCAATGCTTCATACATCCTCTCTCAGAATATTCTCACCCACAAGGAGGCTCTTTGGTTCCCCATTGTGGGAAATTCAAAGCCAAACAAAATAATATTGTGGTGGACACCTCTGCAAGTTTGTGAGCAATCCCCGTTCTTTCCCAGTGTTCTGCTTGGGCGCCGTTTTCTCGGAGTTCTGCTTGGGCGATGTTTTCCCAGAGTTCTCCTTGGGCGCCATATTCCCAGAGTTCTGATTTGGTGCCATATTCCCAGAGTTCTCCTTGGCTGCCATATTCCCAGAGTTCTCCTTCAGTGTCATATTCCCAGAGTTCTCCTTGGGAGCCATATTCCCAGACTTCTCCTTGGGAGCCATATTCCCAGATTTCTCCTTGGGAGCCATATTCCCAAACTTCTCCTTGGGCGCCATATTCCCAGAGTTCTCCTTGGCTGCCATACATATTCCCGGAGTTCTCCTTGGATGCCATATTCCCGGAGTTCTCTTTGGGTGCCATATTCCCGGAGTTCTCCTTGGACGCCATATTCCCGGAGTTCTCCTTGGGTGCCATATTCCCGGAGTTCTCCTTGGACGCCATATTCCCGGAGTTCTCCTTGGGTGCCATATTCCCGGAGTTGCGTCCCCAACTCTCGTAATTATAAAAGAAGTAAGTGAGGCCGAAGGACAATACTGGAGCAGGTGGTTACTTTCAATTTGAGTTCATCATTGCAATAAATGGCATCTGTAACCCCCTTTGAGGTTACTATGGCCTTCGAGGGTTAATTGTGTAGGCCCACACAGGGTAACGTCCCTTCCCCATCTAATGGTGCTGGGTTACTAGACAGAGTCATAACCCGCCCACTTCTGCCTAGTGACAGTGATGTCATTGCAGGATATACATATATAGAAGGGAGAGAATTCTAGAAGGTAAGGTCCCTGGAGGAGTCGCAGGTGAGGGACCTCACTGTGAGTTGTGTATATAGGTTTACAATATAGATATGTCTAGTATATGGTAATGATTCCCTTTATTTTTTTCCAGTTCGGTACAGTCCCTGTTAGATAGTATCCCAGAAATGGCTCCACCCTACTCGAAAGGCTCACAGAGAGGCAGCCTACACCCAGAATGGGCTCCCCAAACCACAGCCCCGAGGCATAGCTGGACCAGCCCCATCGGAGGGGCCATAGCGGACTCTCACCCAGAAGGCCATGTGATGGCATTGAATACCCAAGACAGGGGTTCTGACCACAGACAGAGAGAGGGAGTAGTACCCAGGCTCGGCATGGGCCCAAAGGAGATGGAGCATTATTGACGCTACAAAGCAGAGGAATCCCTTAGGTAACAGGAGTTAGTAGCGCCTCAGCACCTCCCTAGTGGGCAGAGATATGGGCAGCCAGGGGACAGGATACAGACAGCACATACAGAGATTAAACTGAGACATCCAGTGACGTGTACGACGTGACAGAGACTGTATCAACCGTGATCAATAAAGCTGCTGTTTGTATGAATAAAGTTCCTGGCGGCCATCATTACATTATCAGCGCCCGTCCTGCCCGGATCCAGCCCTCTGACACGGTAACCGGACTGAGCAAGGCAAGATAAGAGACATTCCTGTACCGTCCATAGGAGCCGGGCAGGGAGAGTCACAGTACATTTCAATAGTCAGAGGTTTTTTTAATATTGTGATACAATCACTGCCTCTGTATATTAGAAAGCTGGCAGTGCATAGGTTCCAGATAAGATAGTGACCGAGGTCACATAAGTCCCTTATTAGCACGCACTCATGGTGCAAAAAAAAAAAAAATAGATAGTGAGGAGGATATAAAGATCCTCAGAGAAGCCTAACTTGCGTCAATCACCCACAAATAATGGGGCTATATGGCGATGGGACGTCTAACCTGTTAAAAGTAAAAATAATAAATGTTTATTGGAATACTAATACGCCGAAACAAGCGATAGTATGTATAAGTGATAGAATGTATAAGTGATAGTATGTATAAGTGATAGTATGTATAAGTGATAGTATGTATAAGTGATAGTATGTATAAGTGAGTTAAAAAGGATAAAAATATTCCCCAAACTGGGGGGTGCTAGAGCGAGAAATGGTAGTGAAGGCTAGTAGTGGCAAAATATGTAATAATGCGGAATAAGTACTAATGCCACACACGAGTATTGCCCTCTAGTATTACTACCAGGTAATAAGGTGGTATATAGTATATACACAGTAAGGCACGATATATATCACACAAACTGATAGCTCACTTATAGGTGTGTGTAATAGTATACATCAGCACAGTACACTCTATGCAACTACCACCCACATATGAGAGAAATACCACCACCCACCACTTGCAGGCGCTAAGTATGGATAATATATTAGCACACAGCAGGCTAAGTGTGCAGACAATAACACTCCTGGATTGCAATCCATACCATGGAATCGTGCAAGTAATGAATACCGGTATCTGGCTGTAAATAGCCCTGGGTAATGCAACCATGACTGCTGCTGCCGTATGTGACCTCGGTCACTATCTTATCTGTATTCTGTGCTATTTTCCCTATGCACCTGTTGCTTTCTTCATAATTATTATCTTTTTTTTGGTACTGAGCGTTATCATTATCTGTGTCAGTGCATAGGTTCCAGCATATGAGAGAGAGTGAGAGAGCGAGAGAGCGAAAGCGAGCGAGAGAGACATTTTGGGCTGATAACCAACTTAGCTGGTGGCTACCATTTAGTTAGGACTGGAGCTGCTATGCAGTTAGACTCCTGAATAGGAGTAGGTGTTTATTTTATGATTTCTTTTGAACTAAAGGGACAGTGGGCTTGTTATTGTATTATTTAACCCAAGTAAATAAACCCTGTGCAAAGAAGTACAGAGTTTCTTGCCTAACTATGGGACACAAGGTCTTGCAATGTGACGGAGGTATCACAATATGAAATCCTTTTTTCTTTTTTGCATAGCTACGGCGGGATAGAAAATAATATAACGGTGAACCTTTAACGGAAAGAAAGAAATTCTTAGTTTAAAAAATAAAACAATCAGAACAAATGTATTGTTTTTCAGCGTTAATATAATATTTTATTGAGGGGTAAGATTGTTGCTGTGCAGTCCAATGAATGTATCTGATTTATCCAGTGCTCAAAGGGCCGAAATAAAGTAAATAAATATAGTACAATTTAGGAATAAAAAAAATGATAGACATTTTATATAATCACCCCGACCCCACCTAATACCTTCACCCGAGTCCCCCTAATACCTTCACCCGAGTCCCCCTAATACCCTCACCTGACCCCCCTAATACCCTCACCCTGACCCCCTAATAGCATCACTCGCCCCCCCTAATACCATCACTCGACCCCCCCTAATACCATCACCCGATCCTCCTAATACTCTCACCCAACCCCCCTAATACCCTCACCTAACCCACGTAATACCTTCACCCTGACCCCCTACCCTCACCAACCCACCCAATACCCTCATCCGCCCCCTTAATACCATCACCCCAACCCCTTAACACCTTCAGGCGACCCCGCCTAATACCATCACTGACCACCCTAATACCATCACCTAACCCAACTAATACCACCACCGACCCTCCTAATACCATTCCCCCAACCCCTCTAATACCATCATCCCGATTACCTAATACCATCCCCCGACCCCTGTAATACCATCACCCCACCCCATTAATACCTTCACCCGACCCCCCCCTAATACCATCACCCCAACCCCCGTAATACCATCACACCGACCCCTTAATACCATCATACCATCTACCATCACCCACTAATACCATCACCCCGACCCCCTTAATACCTTCACCCGACCCCCCCCAATATCATCACCTGACCCTCCTAATACAATTCACCCGATGCTCCTAATACCATCACCCAACCCTCCTAATACCATCACCCCGACCCCCTTAATACCTTCACCCGAACCCCCCTAATATCATCACCCAACCCTCCTAATACCATCACCCCGACCCTCCTAATACCATCACTCATATGCTTATATATATGTTGTGGTTATTTTGGGGGTTCAATAGGAGCTTGTTAGGTGTCCAGT